>CM039726.1:8612882-8780081 GCA_022539455.1 Dendrobium nobile
ACACAACTAAACAACAAACATTGGATGGGCGTTGCTCAATTTTCTGCTGGATGGGGGGTATTCTGCGTGACTGGTTGGGTGAAGTGATTTTGGTTTTTGCGGGTGTCACGACCCGACCCGAGACGAGACGGATCCCGCCCGCGCCGATCGCGACGGGGAATAGCTAACCAGGATCTGGCTTTTGTTGAGCTTGAGAAAAAATTGGATAGGTTTAATCCATCTGACCAGCCTCTCCCTTCTTCCCACCTGAGTCCCATTCAACTCAATACCAAGAGCAGAAGCAAAACTCTCACAATTCTTGAAATCTTTCTCTTTAATAAGTTTAGCAAAAAAACTTTGAAAAACTTTATTGTTTACATTAGAGATAATGGCCATAGCATTAATTTTACTATTTTTATGATTTGCCTCATTTCTAGCCTTCCAAATGAACCACAAAATAAAAATAGGCTAAATATTAATGATGTGACCCTTAGTAGAAGTCATCCAATCAGATAGCAAAGCATAGAGGTTATCATAACCATTCAAAGTAATGACTTTGTTAACAGAATTTGCAAAATAGTTCCAAACAGTTTGGGCAATAGGACTACTGATAAAAACATGCTCAATACTTTCAATATTAAAGCAGCACTGACATTTCGAGGGAAGACAAAAACCTTTATTCCAAAGCCGATTATCCACAGGTAAAAAACCTTTAATGCATCTCCACGCAAGAATGGAATAAGAAAACGGGAATACTATTGTCCCATAAAGCTTTAAAAACCATAGATTCCGCTTGTTTAACTCTGAAATTATCCCAAACCAAATTGAGCTTAAATTGGCCATAGTGGAAATATTAAAAATAATACAATCCTTAGCATTTAATTGAAGAGGAATACTAATAATTTGATTAAAAGTTCAAGAGGAACAAGATTACCCAGCTCAATAATATTCCAATTACCATTCACCAACAAGCTAGAAACTTTAGTGTTTATAAGGGTGTGAGTATTAAGCATACTATCAATAGACCCATTGCCCAGCCAATTATCCTGCCAGAAAGAGATACCCCCCTTTGCCCAAACCCCATTGAACAATTGCTCAGCTTCCCAACTGATCTTACACAGTCTTTTCCAAACCAAAGAATCAGAGGTTTTGTAACTGCAATAAAGAGGATGAACATCCTTACAATATTTAATATGCATAAAATTAGACCAAAGACTATTATTAGTTCTAAAAGCAAACCAAAGCTTTTGGGAGAAAGCATAGACCATATCCAAAATACTCTTGCAACCCAAACCACCTTCATTAATCGGCCCACACATTTTAGTCCACGAAGCCCAATAAATACAAGAGTGATCATTGTTGGCACCCCAGAAAAATTTGTTTATAAGCCGTTCCAATCTCAAGCAGATAGCAGGTGAAGGGTGAAGAGTATGGAATATAAAAATAGGAATTGAATTTAACACATGCTTGATCAAAATTAATCTACCCCCAAAAGATAAAAATTTCGTGGTCCAATTAGAAATTTTACTTTGAAAAACATTGAACATATCTAAAAAATATCGAAGCTTCTCTTCCTACCCTTAAAAATAGGCGTACCCAAGTATTTAATAGGAAAATAAACACAATTAAACTTTACACAAACTAATGATCTCATTAATTTGGGCAATTTAACCGAATTAGCAACAATAAAATTACTCTTATTCCTATTTATGTTGAGACCACTGACCTTATAAAAACCTTCAAGAAACTTAACAAGAATCTTAATATTATTAAGACATGCATTAGAAATATAGAAATCATCAGCAAAGCAGAGATGAGAGATAGGAATCCCCCCCATGGTACGGTAATGCAGAGACGGATGTCTCATGAATAATTCTTCAAGGCTTCTGGACAGATAATCAACATCAATAATGAACAAAGCAGGAGATAAAGGGTCACCTTGCCTCAAACCTTGAGTAGACTTAAAGAAACCATGATTAGCACCATTAATAATGACAGAAAAGTAACAATTTTCAATACTATTTTTAACCAATAAAATGAAATCATCACTAAAGCCAAATAAAGCAAGGACTTTATATAAAAATTCCCAATTTAAGTTGTCATAGGCTTTGTGATATCTAACTTGAAAATAATATTGCCACCCTTGGATTTAACATTAATGTCATGAGCAATCTCTTGAGTAAGAAGAATATTGTCAAAAATACTTCTACCTTTGACAAACCCCGTTTGGTTATGAGAGATAATTCTAGGCAGAATATTCACCAATCTAGAAGAAATAATTTTAGAAACTAACTTGTTAAAAAGGAACATAAGCTTATGGGTCTAAAATCATTCCAGTCATTAGTAAGATCCTTCTGGGAATTAAACAATATTCGTAGAAGAAAAAAATTTAATATAAGGTTTCCCAGAAAAAAAATTCATTGACTGCTTCAATAATATCAACCTTGGTAATATGCCAAGTATTAACAAAAAATTTAGTAGTAAAGCCATCCGGACCCGCAACAGATTCCAAATTCATCGTTTGCATGATATTCCAGATCTCCTCCTCCAACGGAGGCTTAGTAAGCATAAAATTCTCGCTATCAGAAATACAATTAGGAACAATGTAAGGGTTTTCAATAGCAGAAGAAGTGAAATTACTATTTAAAAATACTCCTAAAATGTTCACACCCGAATTTATAATAGAATTCTCATCTTCCAAAATCCTCCCATCTTTGTCCAAAATTTTAAAAATATAGTTCTTAGCTCTTTTCTTATTGTACATAGTATGGAAAAATTTTGTATTCCTATCCCTTCAACCAAAAACCTAGTGGTAGCCTTTTGCTGCCAATATATCTCCTCTTGTTCATGAAGAGCAGAAAGCTTCAGTTTGGCCTTGTTAAGGTTAGAAATATTATCACTAAGAGGGTTCGAAGAAACACAAACCTCCCAATCGACCACCTCATTTTCCGCCTCTTTGATTATCAAAAAGGTTTTTAAAAACATGCTTATTCCACCATCTAAGCACCTGTTTCAATCTGCTAAGTTTGTTCCACAATTTAGTCATTCCATAAATATTATTATTAGGAAAGATAGGGGCTTCCAATTCATACCTACAATGTTTAAAAACTCCTGATTTAAGAGCCACATATTTTGAAACTTAAAAGCAGAGGAAATAAAACTCTTGTTAGCATTTATAGATAAAAGTAAAGGCGCATGATCAGAAGTGGTTCTACTTAAATGTTCAACATGAGTCATATGAAACTTTGCAATCCAATCATTATTAAAAAGAATTCTATCAAGACGTTGCCAAAGATTACCTCTATTCCAAGTGTAAGCACCACCGAAAAAGCCAATGTCATGCAAATCACATTGGCTTATCATGGAATTAAAATCTTCCATAGCTCTAAGGATAGGCATAGCCCCTCCCAATCTCTCACTTGCATTAGCAATGGTATATTAAAATCTCCACCAACACACCACGGCCCCATGTTAGCAGAAGAAAAAATACATAATTGCTCCCAAAGAGACAACCTACCAACTCTGGAAGAAGCGGCATAAACAAAAGAAGCATTACAGCAGAAATTAAACATTTCAATATTAACGTGAACAACTTGAACAAAATCACCTAAAATTTCTATTTTAACAGCATCATTCCACAGGATCCAAATTTTATTAGAGCAATTTGCAAACTTATGAGAAAAACCCAATTTAGAAGCAGTAGTAACAATTTTGTCCGATCTAATCATAGGTTCAAGTAGAACTAATAAGTTGATGTTATGAATTCTACAAAGATTCCTAACTCTAATTCTAGAGTCTTTACCCCCACCCCTCTAATATTCCAGATTAAAGACTTAACCATTAGAGCTCCCTTTAAGCTTAGCTTTGGTTCTAGTGGATCGTGGAGAAGCAAGAACCACCTCTTTACATTTTTTCTTCCCTTTTTTTCTATTAACATTAATAAACTCCTCCTCACCCAGAGAATTAGAAGAAGAAGAAACGACATCCTCACACTTATCAGGGTCATCTTCCCAAAACCAATATTGGTTAACTGGTGAAGATTATTATTATCCAAAATCGTAGAAGGAACAAATTCTCCTTCTTCACTATCACTAATCTCAGAATTAACATTATTGGTTACATTAGCAACATTAGTCTTAATAACAGAATCCATAACAGTATGATCTTGATTTTGAACTTTATCCTGCAACATAGAGTCAATTGAAACATATAAATTTGGAATAGGAACTTCTTCCCTTCCAGCTAAATTACCTTCCACTGAAGGTTTCGCAACATTAAAGTTTTCCGGAATATCTAAATTATTAACAGCTACGGAATTTACCTGAATAGAATTCAGAGCCATATCTTTCACCCCAACCGGTGTGGCCTCCACAACCACAGGTTCCTGTTCCTTCACAGAATCCTGTTCCTTCACAGATAAATCAACTTTTTCAACATTAGATAACGTATTTTTTTTTAAGTGAGGATGCAATTTAAAGCAATCCATAGCCCCATGACCATGCATCTTACAGTGAGAACAAAATTCCGCCACTTTTTCGAATTCAACCTTTTGCATATAACCGAAATCCTTGAACCGACCCAAATTTCATTCGCATGTTTCTTAGAAATATCAACTTCCACAAGGACACGGGCACAGAAGGTCTTAGTCCTGGAAGCAGTAGCTTGATCGGTTTGCAAGGGCCTTCCAAAAACAGAGCCGAGAGCATGCAGAACTTGAGGATTAAAAAAATGCAACCGCAAATTCGGAAAAGAAATCCAGATTGGCACAATAGGGGATTCCTCTTGAATATCAAAGAAGGGAGTGGAGTCCATTTTAAAACTTTCATTTGACAGTTACTAATGAATAAGATCGCCTAGCAAAATACGACTATAATCCATATCGTTAGAAAGTTGAATCGCTACATGGCGAGGATCCAGTAAACCGATGGAATAAAAACTAGAAAGCTTAAAATTTGCGAAAAACATCCGAATGGTATCTAGATTAGGTCTACGAAGATTAAATTTTCCAACTAAAGTAAATTTAAAAGAGAGAAGCCAGCTTAAGAATATCTTCATCAGAAATAAGAACAACAGGAGCACCATTAATTACCGATTGGGTAAATTTTGGAACATTATCACCTTGCATCGGATCACCCGACAAAACATCTTTGAAAGACCTAGACGGAGCTTTGGATGAAGCTTCACCTTCCAAGTTGAAGAAACCCTTACTTTTACCATGGATCGGGCTGGATACCTTCCCCCACGGATTGGAAGAAGCCATATCCACCAGACTAGACCCCAAAAAGGGGCAAAATCTCAGGTGCGCCACCAGCAGCCCAAAAAAGAAGAGCTCCAGATGAAAGATCGGAACCAACGAGGAAAAAATAATCGGAGAAGAGGAGAAACTCGCGAAACCCTAAAATCGCCCGGAGACGGCTAGGGCGAAACTCACGAGCTAAACACGCGTCGAGTGAAAATTGTTATTTCTCTATGATCATCAATGGTTGTAATCATGTTTTTTTTAAATCTGAGCATGGTTTGAGACAATGAGACCCTCTTTCTCCTGTTATCTTTATTATTGCTATTGATTACCTCTCCAGAGGCTTGGAAGATCTCTTTACTAGGCATCTTACGCTCTTTTTCCGTAATACTGTTGGTTTTCCTATAACCCATCATAGTTTTGCTGATGATTTCATTATTTTCTCGAATGCTTCTATTTAAAAATGTCAAAGTGTTAATCCAGTTTCTTGCTAAATTCCAAAACATGAGTAGCTTATCTATTAATAATGATAAAAGTAATTTTATTGTTAGTAAATCTGTGAATCGGAATAGAAGTAATGTGATTAAAAGAGTGTTGTGGTTTTATTCTACTTCTCTTCCGATTAAGTATTTAGGCACTCCCCTTTATAGAGGTAGGAAAAAAAATTAATTATTCGACAATATATTTGTTATGCTTCAAAAGAGAATTCTTAATTGATCCTCTAATTTCCTCTCTTTTGGAGGTAGATTGGTTTTGATTAAAAGTGTGCTGAATTCTATTCCTATTTTTATATTTCACACTTTGCAACCTTCCTCCACGATTTGTACTAGAATGGAACACATGTTAAATAAGTTCTTTTGGGGTTCCAAAAACAATCAGTCTTGAATTAATTGGGCTACTTGGAACAAAATCTGTGGTGTTTTTAAGGAAGGTTCTTTAGGTTGTAAAAACTTTTTGGATAATGTGCAAGCTTTTTCTCATAAACTATGGTTTGTTTTTTTTTTTTCTAACAATAGTTTATGGGCTAAATTTATGACAGCCAAATACTGTAAAGACCTTAATCTTCTAGTTTGTTACTTTAAAAATTTGGATTCTAATATTTGGAAGTGGTTGTGTAAAATTAAATGGGAGGCGGAACAGTATATTCATTGGGGCCTTGGGAAAGGTGACATATCTTTTTGGCAGGAGAATTGGATGGGTACTTCTTCGATTGATAATCTTCTTAATACCCATACTATGGCCAATATTAAAGTTAATTCTTTCATTCACAATGGTGAATGGAATGTCAGCAAACTTTTACAAACTCTTCCCTCTGAAGTGGTGGATACTATTACTCAAATTCCTTTACAGTTGCAGTGTAAGGATAAAATTCTCTTTACTCTATCTTCTAATGGTGACTTTAGCTTGAATAAGGTGTGGGATGCTATTAGATATAAAGGTGATGTTTCTCAAATCTATTCTTCTATTTGGCATTATAGCATCCCTTTATCTTATTCTATTTTAGCTTGGAGATGTTTAAAAGGTTACTTACCTGTGGATAATCTCTTGTGGAGAAAAGGGTTTAGCTTTCCTTCTAAGTGTCAATGTTGCTCTAGTAGTGAAAATATTAGGCATGTTTTCATAAATGGTGTGATTGCTCAAAAAGTTTGGCGCTATTTTCTTAATATTGCTGATAAAGATACTAACTTTACTAATAATGATGTTGGGGGGATGCTTAATCTTTGGAACATGAAAAACAAAGGTCACATATATAACCTTCTCCCTATCCTGATTATGTGATACCTTTGAAAAGCCATAAATGATTCTAAACATAATGAGATAAAGATGGATGCTAAGTCATTTCTAACGTTAGAAATAAAATTCTTCAACTTCATTCTGCCAACCTTCTTACTGGTAAGAACTTTAAAAATTGTCGTAATATTGCTGAACATTTTGGCCTTCCTTTGGATGGTGTTTCACATGTTAAGACTGAGCGTATTATGAGGAGGCTCAAGCCTTCCTCTCCTTATGTTAAACTCAACACTAATGGGTCGGTTGGTACTCTTGTTGTTGGCATGGGGGGTATTATTAGAAATCATCAAGGGGGTTATTGCTGACTTTGCCGGTCCTCTTACTTTATGCTCGGTCATATCTGCTGAGCTTATGGGTTTATTAAATGGTCTGAATTTGTGTCAAAGTTTAGGCATGGGGCAAGTGGTTATTGAAGTCGATGCTAAAATGTTACTTTACCTCATTCAGAAGGAGGGGGAAGGCAACCCTCATGACTTTTATACCATTAGAAAAATTAGACATATCCTATCTAATCTGAACTACTCTTTATCTCATATTTACCGTGAGGGAAATGCCTGTGCGAATTGGTTGGCTAATTATGGTTGTAACATTGATTATATGTAGGAATTTAATAGATTTAATATCCCCCCCTTGCTAAGAGGCTTGATCAATCTGGATAAATGCGGCTTACCTTATATTCGAGATCATTGTCCCTGGTTTCCTTGGTAGCTTTGAACCCGTTTGGTCTTGGTAACTGGTTCTGCCTGGGCTGTTTTTGGAATTGTGTTGCCACTATGTTTTTGGAATTCTGGAATTGGCAGCTACTGGAAACTCATGCTAGCAATATGTGTTACTAGTTTTTAACTTTTATGCAGCAAATTTTCTTATTTCATAATAGTTTTTGTCATTTGCTGGTGTGGGTTGTTTCGGGGGTCGTATTGATTTGCGGGTTTTGGTGGCCTGTAATCAGTTGACTGTCTTATATGCTGCAGTTTTGTATTCTTATTGTTAGGAGAGTGAGGCTGTTGGAGTTGTACATCCTGGACTTCATCCAGGTTTGTGCTACCAAGATTATCTGGGTGTCTATGACAATTACGACCTATAATATCGGGGTCAATTTGTTTCATGTCAGTTGTTCCGGTAATATGCTTTGTAATTGCGATTGTGTGCTGGGAATTATTAATATTATTCCTCATTTGTTGGTGTGGGTTGTTTGCGGTTACTGTGGCCTGTTATCATTTGCCTTTCTTATATTATGCTGTAGTGTTTTTATATTGGTCAGTGGGTGAGTACTTTGGAGTTGTATATCCCGTATAACACTTTGGTTGGGGCAACTGATATTATTTGGAAGGTTGCCACTGATTCGAGTATTTGTGGGTTCACTAAACGTATTAATGCCTACAATATGGGGGTTTTCAGGGAGCATTTCTATCAGGTTATCAACTACATCGTTTGGGCCAAGTCCTTTGTTACTTCTACTTGGAATAACCTGAAGGGGTTTAGTTCGGTTTCTGGAGACATGTATTTCAATAATTTTTGATTTGTCTGGTCTAAATTTCGCTTTATCTACTACTACTCTAACATTTCTTTATGGAGTGTTCCTTGCTGGGAAATTTTCACATCAGTGTTTTGGAACTTCAATGACTACAAGGTGCGCTCTTTTTGTATTTCTCAAAGGCCATCAATTTTTGTTTACCTTTTTTGCAGGAAGTTTGTGCTTAATGGTATTCATCTACGCTTCCTTTTTTGCGTGCTGTCTACTTGCAGCCAGTGCTTTTATTTATGTTCATTTTGTAATCTTAGAAAAAGGATTCACTGGCTCTTATGGTTTATTTTGATTTCTCTTATAGCTCTTTTGAGTAGTAGCGAGCTGGAGGGTCCTTTTAAGGACCTTGTAACCGTTTTTAGAAATTAACGTGTAGGCCTCTCTGAGGGTTTTAACAAAAAAAAAAGTCTAATGATTAACCAAATAAAGATGCCAATATGAAATTAGTAATGATTTACTAAATAAATTTGCTCTTTATATAGATAATAGTGTACTTTATCATCTTATCAAATTTTGCTAAGATATTCTTAGGATTTTGCAAGAAAACAAAACCTCGTCATAAGAATAATTAGCCTTCACATTAAAAAAAAATTTACAAAGGCAGGCTTTAACCTAAAAACTTTCTAACAATTGAAAAATGAAGTGTTGCAACAAATTTTTCTCCATACATTCAAAGATCATCAAGGTAGGTGGGTCTTTATAAGATTAAAAAAAAATAAAAGTTGGATAGAATTATGAAAGAAAATTAGAGAGCCAAGATTATTATCAACTAGAGGTGTGGAATCTAACGATACCACCATACCAAAAATATCAAATGACTTTTGAAGGAAGAGAAGAACTTAAACATGTAGAGATTGGTTTTGACCAAGAATATAGAACCAAGTGAATAGGGGGTGGTTTAGGATGAAGGGGTTGGGGGGGGGGGGGGGGGTGAATGATAGTAGATAAGGACGGGATCAAAGGAATCCTAGGGCCCGTCCATGTTATTGTCATGGTTGAAATAAAAAAGAATGAAAGGAGTGACTAGAGGGTCTACTGATCACAAGGTGGAAGGATCGATGAGTCTTGGAAAAGATCATAGACTGATAATGAGAGAAGTCCTAGAGAAGACCTTATAAGGGACATCATGAGCTTCTAGGGGGGGGGGGGGGGGGTGAATGATAGTAGATAAGGGCGGGATTAGAGGAATCCTAGGGCCCATCCATGTAAGTGTCATGGTTGAAAAAAAAAGAATGAAAGGAGTGATCACAAGGTGGAAGGATCGACGAGTCTTGGAAAAGATCATAGACTGATAATGAGAGAAGTCCTAGAGAAGACCTTATAAGAGACATCATGAGCTTCTAGGATTGGGAAGACAAGTTGAGGGGTGTTGGCATCCAAAGTTAAGTAGGTAACCCTTTGGTAATGATAGATGATGGGATGCCCACTTGCTAGTTGAAAGGCAAAACCTAATATATATATATATATATATATATATATATATATATATATATATATATTATATATATATATATATATATATAATATTATATATACCATTTTATTTTTTATTATTAAATTTAAAATTAATTCAAATAATAAGAAAAATAGTATCTTCCTTCGTTTGCCTTCCGGCCATAATATGAAAAGAGAAGTTTTAAAATGAGGGATTTTACTATATCTTATAATCTATAATTAATTAATTAATATGTTACATAGTGATTTTGTACAAATAATATATATGTAAAATGTTCTCTCTCTAATAGTTATTAAAAGGCTTCAGAAAAATTTAAAACTAATTAAAACTATTCTTGATATTAGAGAAAAATATGCTATAAATATCGATGTAATTCCAACCATGATAAAAATTTTTATCTATTAAATTTAATTTATAACATTATAAAATAGAATAATAATTTATCAATCTAATTCCTTAAAATAATCACATATAATGAATCTGAATCTAAACAAATAAATTTTAAAATAATATATAATATCTAAATTCAAAATATTTATAAAAGTATTTTTGAATCTCCATAGGCTTATTTTATTGTATATATATTAGTAAAGAAATATTGAAACAAAAGATTCCCTCTAAAATTCTAACTTAAAATTTTTATTTCAAAATAGTGTATTCTATATTTTTTTATATTTAAAATTTTAGAAATCTTAAGTGAGCACTTAAATTCATAAAGATAGTTATTATATAGCATTGTTAAATTCTTTTATCTTTTGTTAGCAAATAGCTAGCTAAAATTATAAATTTGTAAAAAATCATATAAATTAATACAAATCTTTTATATTTAAATCTAATAGAAATTATTATGATTTATCAAAAAAGTAAAAATAAAAAATCAAAACTTATGAAAAATTATAAACATAAAATTTTATATAACTTTCATAATATTAGTTTTTGTGACAAAATTATATATCATGATCGATAAAAATGACTCTTATTTTCTCTCATTACCATTAAAGTTTATTTTAATAAGTTAATACGAAGAAATATCCTATTAACTTTATGGAATTTCTTTCATATAATTCTGTAATTTAGTCACCTCCATGTCATTTTACACTTGGATTTCGAATCCTCAGCCCGATTAGCCTATTTTCATCCATCGAAAACCAATACGAAGACAACAATGTCATTTCAGCTTAGTCACGTCATTCCCAGATAAGTTTTCTGCCACCATTTTCGTTTGATAAAGCTTTTCTTTTATGAAAAGCATGCGACTGATCACAAATCTCTCCCAAATGATTAAAGTATCGAGTCAAATTCACCATAGCAGAATTCTATATATCTTCTACTATCTAATCACAGTAAGAGAATTCCCCTCATGACTGTTTTTTTGGGTTAAAACTCATAGAGGGACCTACGTGTTAATATCAAAAAAGATGTTACACAGTCCTTAGAAGAGACCTCCAGCTTGCAAAGGCTCAGAAAGCTACAAAAAAATTCAAAATAAAACCTAGAAGCCGGTGGTTCCTTTTTCTACGATTATAAAACCAATAAAAAAAAACTCTAGGGCTGCGGGCAGACTGCCCCAAAAAAGGAAGATCATGATGGAGTCGTTTAGCGCAATCTTCCTGCAAAAAAAGAAAGCAAAAAGCTAAAATTTATGAAGAAAATAAGATGTAATCATCTTGCTAATCTTGAGCTTCCAAAAATCAGTGAAGAACCACCTGTAGAGACAACTCTAGGACCCACTGTTAGCCGGAAAATGATAAATGCAACAAATAAAATAGTCAAGATAACCAAAACAGCACGTAATATAGATCTGAGAAGTCCTAGTACTAGTCGAATTCCAATTAACCGCAGTGATAATCATAGGCCAAACGTTCAAAAAAGCTGTTATACTGTTCAAATGAGAGCTCAAAATAACTTGTGCTCTGCTTGATTTGAATGAATTCAAAGACGGAAAATTAAAATATTACTGCAAAATCATATAGTTTTTATTTAAATTTACTTAATTTTTTCAATTATTTAAAATAAAAAAATATAAATTTAAATAGAATTTAGGTGTAATGAAATATATTATGAAATGAATGCGAGCTCTCATGGTAGCGGCAAAGCTTTTGTTTTTTTGGTTTTGCTAACATAAAAGCAGTGTTAGTGTAGTAAGGTTTAGCCTGTCGCTTCTTCATTTCATTACAACAGAGAATATAAAGCTATTACTCTGATCGAGATCCCGGGGAGCGACAGTGTCCACACGGGGATCCATGTAACGTGTGGGGGAGGCCCCACCCTCGTCCCGCAACAGGAACTTCGCACGTGGTCCTTTGTCCTTGGTGTCGGCTCATAATAATAATAATTTTTAAATAATAATAATAAAATTCTAAAAATAAAATAATTATTTTACTAATATAACTTTCAGGAAAGAGCGTGGCACAATTTCAGGAAAAATTATTCTGTATAGGTCATCTGATAGTTCAGAGATGAATCAGAATAAGTCACATGATAATTCTGAGGTGAATCAAAATAAGACAAGTCACTCTGTACACAGTGATACAACACATATAGAAAAAAATGACATGGCACATCCTGATTGAATTTTAGGATGAATTAGAATAAGACACGTCACTCTGGATGCTGTTCAGTAACCGCACAAAATAATGTCAAGAATTTTAGGATGAATTTGAAATAATTAATTAAAAAAATAAAAAAATCACAAAAATTTCCTACATAATTTATGGTAGGATTTTAGGACGAATTTGAATAATATTAGTATTTTTTTTCAAAATTAATATAATTTTGATATCATTTATAAACTCTAATTTTAATCTAAATTTTAGGGCATTTAAATATTTTTTAATATAATTTATGTCAAATTATTTTTATGCAATATTTAGTTTAAATTTGACAAAAGGGAATTGATTGAGTACATTAAATATATTATAAATTCACAACTAAAAAATATTAAAAATTAGATAACTTGTTTTTTATATAAGTTAATGAAATATATCAATTAACATTAGTGATGTGCATTATTTGAATAAAAAAAAAAAATGGGATCAAATGGATTTTATTTACTTGATTTGATTTGATTGTAAAAGCATATATTCTATTATTATATGTAATTTTAATTGTTTTTTTATATTTGGTTGTTGGTTCAATTTTTTATTATAAAATTAATGTTAAATTATATTATATTACTTTAATTTTAGATCCATAAGACTTGTGAATTAAAAATAAATAAGTGATAAAAAAATTCGACATGAATATTATTTATTTTCATTCTTAAATATAAAGTTTTAATAATTGATACTATTCTTAATAGATATTATTTATGCTAATTATTAAAATTAATTATATTTTAGTAGTTCATTCAAAATAGAACCGAATTAAAAAAATAAATTCAGATTTTTCGGTTTTAAAAATAATTTGTTAATATTACAATATGAACAAATTAATATAAATTTACTCAAAGACACCCTCATTCCTATCAACATGATTGTCACCGACTTGTTTTGTATTTTTATTTGATGCACATAGTGACAAATAGTGGAGCCTATGGAATTACCTTTTCTCATTATGATTGCCTATCTGGAAATTTGTCAAAGAGTCTCTTCATTTGCTTTGATATTCATTTTTATAATTATCAAATATTGGATTTTTGCTTTTGAGTCGGATCTTTTTGTTTTCTTCTTCTATGAAAAAAATCTATTCTATTTTATTTGGTACAAATTTCCCTTATGGTAACACAAAAATCTCTTCAGCAGAATCATAAAAACACTTTTTTTAATATTTTTGAAGCATTTATTTGAGACAATTTTCTTATTATTTTTTAAAGTAATTTTTTTAGTACAAAAATTAAAATTTTTGTACCAAAAAACAACTTTATAAAGTAGTAAAAAGCCATTTCAAGTGAAGTCTAAGCCATTTCGGATCTTTTTGTTTCGTTTGGGACGGCTTTTTTATTGCTTTATAAAAAAGCCGTCCCAAACGAAGCCTAAATTTCGGAAAAAGAATTCTAATGTTCACGAAAAAATTTATAAAAATTAAGTTGGAATATGTTTATATGAATGATCACAAAAAAAAATGAAAAACTGAGTGCAATCATTTTTATTTGAGATCTCCATGATTGAACAAGATATTAATTTTTTTGTTATGTGAATTTATCTTTTTGAGGAGAGAAGCATTACTTCTCTTTTAGGAGATAGATTGAGATATTTAGATCTAAGTTTGTCTTTGACATCAATTGTTTATTTAATTTCAATCAATTAGCATAATTTTTATGATTACTAAACTTTTATTTTGATAAGAGAATACTCGATCTTTTCTGTTCAATATTTTAGTGCATTTCCTTCTGATGATCTCGTTGCATAAAAACTGAACTCCTGCTTAGTTCATAGAAAATTTGATATGAAATCTTTTTGAATTCTACTGTACTGCTACAACTGTGCTAAATTGGCCCAATTGATCTCTTATTTGGCTAAGCCCATTAGCCAAACGAAATGGTAATACTTGAAGAAAAAAGTTGTGGAATCTTTACAGATTAAATCATTGATGTAAGTCAAGCCTTATGTTCCGACCATACAAATTAGACTATAGTCTTGGTTATAATCATTAGCACTAAGTTGGAGCTTTTGGCGTTAATAAGCTTGTTTAATAATTATTTAAGGGTAAGTAATAGCAAATGCAGTATTTTGGAAAACTTATAAGCATATCCCAAAAATTATTCAATAACATAGTAGATTTGAAATTACTTTGCTTTCTCTACTTTTTTTATATTTAGGGTACCCATCATTGACCTCATTTGATAAACTTCATTTTAATTAATTGTTGCGTCATGAAAAATTCACGACGGTAACGAGATAGTGAGTGAAGATTAAGCACAAAGACAGATAAGAGAGAGGGATATAACATTCAGAAGAGTCAACATAATTTTTACGTGGGAACCCCTAAAAAGGGGAAAAATTATTGGGCCTAGCACAGTTGAATTGATTCCACTAATGTTGCTGGTTGATTACAAAATAATGTCATACCTCAGAGGAGAGCTTTGGATCAATGAAAAAAATATATCGTAAATTAGAGCACAATACATAGTTGAAGAATGACATGACAATTAATGTTCTGAAGATAGTGTTGTCCTGTTCGTTTGGTTGGTAGGGTCGTAGTCAGATGATGATGGTCAGAAGGATTGTAGTTGACAAACGGAGGAGGTTGGAAGAACTGTAGTTGGTGGAAGACAGAGGTTGGAAGGACTGTTGTCAGATGGAAATGGAGGTTAGAAAATCCATAGTGTAGTGCCGGTGGTCAGAAGGATCATAGTCGGACGATGGTGCTCGGAAGGTGATGGTGCTCAGAAGGATCGTAATCGGCGGGCAATGGTGGTTGAAAGGACTGTAGTCGGGCGACGTTTGTTGGAGGAGCCATATTCGACGGGCGACCAATGTTAGAAGGATCGTAGTCTGGCGACGATGGTTGGAGGGACCGTAGCCGGGTAATAATGATCGGACGAATCATAGTTGGGCGATTATGGTTGGAAAAACCTTAGTTTGATAGACGACTATGGAGGAAGGCTTGTCAATGGCTACTAGATGGCAGTTCAACGATGATGGCCAGGGGAAGATTTAGCAGCGGCGGCTTGGTGGCACAAATTTGTCGGCAGTGGTGCCGGGTGGAGCTCTAAGATCTTTGAATCCTCCTTACAGTCCCCCGCTCTTTATGTGAAGAAATGGGGGTCTATTCATTTTTTTTTTTGGAAGTGACATGCCAAGCAAATATGGAGAAGATCTAGGATCAATTTAAAGTGATCCATCAGATGGACTATATTGGTTCCTTTAGTTTAGAAAATTTATTGAGTATTTAAGTGCCTTAGTGATGTTAGAATTGCGTGATAATTGGATCGTTAGATTTGTTTTGTTAAGCCACTCGATTTGATTATAAGCATGTCATATTTGGATATTATTTTGTCATCTGATTTATGTTTTAAAGATCTTAAGTATATTTTGGTACTTTAATTTTTGCTCATTCGAGCACGAATTGGACTAAATTTGGTATTATTGGGTTCGTCTCATTGAGATGTTCAATTTCACTATAAGCTTACTTAAATTAGAGTTTGGATGGTCTTGAAACTAATTCTAGAAGTTTCCAATTCAAATTTGCATCAAAGTTTATGCAAGATTAAGGCAATTTTTAGTGACGTATTAGTTGCGCCCCTACTTTTGAATGTTGAAGCTTATGAAGTCCAAAAATATGTGTAGATGCTTTTGAAACATAATATGTGTGACATCTCAGTATCAAATCAATTACGAGGCGTGATTATTCCCCGGACGTCAATGTAGACCTTCCCTAGGGTCTTGAACCAAGTAAAATTCATGGATTAAATTTAAATATTTCTTAAAGTCAGAGCATTGAGAACAAAAATTATTAAAAAAATTTACTCTCAAACTTTTAAATTGCTTGAAACTTGTTGTACAAGCTCCGTTGAGCTTTAAAAGTGTCAAAATTGAGTCCAAAACACTAAAAAATGATTTTGAGGACCCAATAAAATTTTGAATTAGATCATCCATGCCCAAAATAGGGCATGGATAGGATCCACAAATAAAGGGCCGCCCGTACCCAAGCGCACGCGCCTTGTGCGCGTATATGGGGGCACATGTACAATGCCCTACAGGTTTCATTTTTCACTTTTTATAATATTTTTTAATTATATGTTATTTTATTTTAAATTAATTTTTGGAAAAGTAGGAGTGTTGTTGCCCCAACATTTTTTAAGATTTAATAATATTTATTATTTTTATTAGTGAAAAGGTTAGGAAAATTCACTACAGACGTTTGAACTATCCAAGGTTGTTCGCCAAAATATTTATTATAAATGTTTGACCTATCCAAGGTTGCCCAAGAAATAGAAGTCTAGACAGGGACTGTATAGAGCTTAAAATTTATTAGAAGAATCCTTGCATTTGTCATGAACTTCATGAAAAATGGTTTCCAAAGATATTGCACTGGACATAGAAAGTTTTGGAGGAATTTTTTTGGCTATAATCAAATTTAATGTTGCAATAGAATAATAAATAGGTTGCCCTCAACATTGAAGGTCTTCCTTTAGACATGATAATTAATTATGGAAAATGGACTATCTTGCTTTAACCATGCCTATGATGATGTGAACAACCTTACAAGGCTATAGAAAAGATTTCTCCCACTCATGAATCGTTTCCCAAAGACAATGCTAAATTGTTACATCTTAGAAAATTTGCAGTGGTAGAGAGATAGAGAATTAAAGTCTTAAATTTATACGAAGATCTAACACACAGACATATAAGAAAGATAAAAGTAATATCCAGAAGGGACACCATAATGTTTATATGGAAACCCCTAAAAGAGGGAAAAAGTATAGGGCCTAGCCTAGTTGAAATGACTTCATTAATATTGGTGGTTTATTACAAAAAATGCCCTTCTTCGAAGGAGGACATTGGCTCAATGAAATAAATATATTGTAAAGTGAACATTACATAATTGGAGAATAACATGATAGATGTTCTCAATATAGTATTATCATGTTCATTTTGTTGGTAGGGCCTTAGTCGTCTGATGATGGTTAGAAGGACCACAATCAACATATGACAAAGGTTAATAGGACGATAGTCGATGGACGACAGAAATCAGAAAGACTGTAGTCAACTGAAAATGGAGATCAGAATGACCGTAATGTGGTGGTGATTGTTGGAAGTACCATTTTCAAGCGACACTTGTCAGATGAACCATCGTTGGTGGACGACATTAGTTAGAGGGTTCATAATCAATGGGTGACAGAGGTTGTAAGAGTTGTAATCAAGCGATGATGGTTAGAGGGACCCAGTCAGGAAATGCTGGTTTGACGGATCTTAGATGGGTAGTAATTATTAAAAAGATCATAGTCGATAAGCGACAGTAGAGGAAGGCTCACCAATGGCTACTAGATGGAGGTCTGATGATGATGGTTTGGGGGAAATTCAGCAGTAGTGGCCTGGTGGCACAAATTTGTCGGTGGTGGTGTCATGTTGGAGCTCTAATATCCTTGAAGCCTCCTAGCTCTTCTCTTCTTCGCCCTTCCTCCCCCCTCCCCTTATGTGAAGAAATGGAGGTCTATTTATTATTTTTTTTAGAGTGGCATTCTTAGTAAATATAAAGAAGATCTAAGATCAATTTGGAGTGCTCCATCATATGGCCATATTATTTCCCTTGATCATAGATTATTTATCAAACATTAATGTGCCTTAGTGATGTAAGAATTGGATTCGCCTCATCGGGGCACTTAATTTAACTATAAGCATTTCATATTCAAATATTATCTGGTTATCTAATTAATGTTTAAAAGCTCACAAATATGTTTTGGTACTTTGATTTGGGATTATTCGGGCTCGGATTGGACTGAATTTGGTGTCGTTGGGTTTGTCTCATTGAGATATTCAATTTGACAACAAGCTTTTTGAAATCAAAGTTTAAGGCTAATCCTTGATGTAATCTAACTGAAATAGGAAAATACTTGGTCAAACCACCTTGTGTTTGACTACAAGTAATAACTCATGTATACATATCTTTAATGATTTGAACATAAGTGTTATTAACTCATTTCTTTTTAAGAACTCTCCATAGCACTTCTCTTTCAACTTTATCATATATTTTCTCTAAATCATCAAATATGATATATAGATCCTCCTTATTCTCAATATATTTCTCCATTGAACCTCTCAATAAATGTATGGCTTTCATAATAGACCTACCTGACATGAATCCAAATTAATTTTGAGAAACATTAGTATCATACCACAACCTACACTCCATAACTCACACCTATAGTTTTAAAGTATGACACATTAACTTAATTCCTCTATAATTCACATAATTTTATGCATTACCTTTATTCTTAAAAATAGAAATTAACACAATCATATGACATATTTTTAGTCTTTAAAATAGTATTAAAAAGTTTTGTAAGCCAAGAAATTCCTTCATATCCTAAGCATTTCCACACCTCTATTGGAATATCATTAGGTCTAATAGCTTTTTCACACTTCATTTTCTTTGAAGCCTCTCTAACTTTAGTTTTACTAATATGTTGATAAAAGTAAAAATCTTTTTTATTTATTTATTTAGGGTGCTAAGGTCACTAAATTCAATCGTATTTATACATTCTTCATTAAAAAGTTTAGCAAAATATCCTATCCACCTTTGTTGAATATCATCTTCTAAAAAAATATTTTTTGATCTTCATCCTTAATACACTTCACTTGAACTAAATCCTTACTACTCCTATCTCTTTGTTGGCTAACTTATACATATATCTTTCTCATTCCTTAGTATCTAATATTTTTTTTAATAAAAAACCCCAAAGGGATTACGCATTAATAAACAAAAAGGGTTACACAAGAGAAAAGGGGATTAACGGCTCACAAATGATCAGAGTAGCAAAACTAACCATAAAAGAACCTAGGAGCCAAATAATCCCCAAACAAAAAGAAATAGCAAAAGAAAAAATAAAAACAAGCTAAAGATGCTAAGGATTAGCATCCAAAAAAGAAAGATGAAAGAGTCGTATAACATAATATTTCTACAAAAATTCTTGGACTGATCCAAAATGAGCTCCTCCCAAAAAATATCTCCAAAAATGGTCTTTAGTAAAAAGATGCAGAGAAACCTCCATGCATTGAGAACCAATCTGATATTATCCTGTATAGTCTTAGCAAATAGCCGCACCTGCAAAAAATAGACAAAATACGAAGACAAACTATACCCAAAAGGGATGTTAACAACATAAAGATCAAAGGATTGAAAAATAACAACAAAAGGCTTTAAATTCTTCTGAAATTTCCATTTACTGCAAGGCCTAAGATTTGGACTGTGAGAGCTCAAGAAATTCTCAAAGTTGACATCATCAGCCCAATCCAGAAGCTGCTCAATCCAACATAAGGGAGGCATAACAAGGCACAGGAAAAACAACTCACCACTAATACCAATAATAATCAGTAAAAGGAATATAGGCTCTATAGGAAAAACCAAATCAACGACCAGCAAGCAGAAGCCACCAACCTTCAACCACAAAAGGCTAAAGATAAGAACAACCAGCACCCGTAATGCCACCAAAACCAAAATAATCATACAAATAATCCCCAGAGTACCACATCTAAACATCCAACCCAACCAACTAGTAAACCCCCCAAGATGGAGAGCAACTAACGGCATGAGCTTCAGCCTACAAACCCACCACATCATAGCTCTAGTCCTACAACCCATAAGCATTGCAGAAAAAAGGCAATTCCCGAAGAAGAAAACAGCAGAAAACACAAGCTCCACATAGATGCATTAACCCAGATTAGAAGAAACATCAAGAAAGTTATGCTAGGGAACACCAACGCCTTCCAGCACCAATGCACCACAATAAAATCCAATACTCGCATAGAGTGAAAGCAGAGAAACTCATGGAGCGGGCAAAAAGAAGAGGAATGAACACCAAAATAAAAGCAGAAATACAACAAGAAACCACCACAGCTAATACAATTACATATTAACATAAGGAGTACCACATTTATCAAGATATATTAAACCTTTAAGGTAAGGAGGAATAGTATCAGGAATAAAGTCAGTGATATAGTTTAAATTACGACCCCATTTAGCCAACCACGAAGCTGACGAATTACCCAAACTACCAACCTGAGAAAGCTGATACTGGAATTGATCCAGTAAAATTCTAATATCCCTAATTATATAAAACTCATTATGAGAGCCGTCAGCACCAATTAGCTCATGAAAGGGAGCTAAAATACCCGTAGTGGCAACCTCAATATACAGATTAAAGACATTCAGAGAGATGCATAAATGTAAGCCAAACAAAATAGCCTTAAATAAGTTAGAGTTAAGATGATCAGATTCAGTTGGACCCGCAAAAGCAGCCAGTAAATCACCAGTCGAATCCCTAATAAGTCCAACACAGCCAGCCTTACCATTCACAGAATTGATAGCAACATTGAGTTTATAAAAATTGGGAGGAGGCTTACACCAGTAATCAACATTAATAATAGATATAGGCCGACCCCAGTTAATCCCTAAAGATTTACTAGCAGAATAACAATCATGGAAACTCTTCATGTTAATCAGATTGCCAGCCATCAAAGCCAGCGTCTTCTCTTTCACCTTATCAATAACATTTAGATGATTCATTTTAATACCCTTAAAAACCGAATTGTTTCTTTCTAACCAAAGAATGAGAGAAGGAATAATATTACGAATATGATCTTTAGAAGCAATAAACCACGAATTGAGTAAATTACGAAGAGTACTATGATCATTAAAACAATGTAGCTTAAAAAGATCATCAAAGAAAGTCCAAGTTCTAATGGAAACAGGCCCGACTCAAAAACATGATGTAAATTCTCTCTATGAAAACAACATTTGCATTTAGAGGCTATATTGAAACCCTTAGTAACCAGTCTATCATCCGTAGGGATAAATTTATGTAAAAGTCTCCACATAAAGACAGAAACCGTAGAAGGGAAACTTTTATGCCAAATCATATTATAAACCTTGTCATCGTTACCTTTCTTCCTGAAATGATTCCAAGCCTTCTTAATATAAAAAGCACCATCATTCGAAAGGTTACACAAAATAGTATCTTTGACAAAGACATTAATCAGAACCATTAAAATACGATTAGTAAGAGACTCGGGGAGATATAACTAGCAAGCTTATCAAAATCCCAAGCATTATTATTAAAAAATTCATTAACTTTAGTAAGAGCATTAGAAGAGAAATTTAAAGCAGAATCAATGGAGTCATTGCCAAGCCACCTATCTTGCCAAAAAAAGATGTTACCTTCCCCAAGGCCCCAAGAAATAAGAGGTTCAACCTCCCACTTCACTTTGCACATTCTTTTCCACACTTTGGAATCCCCCTGTTTGGAGACAATATTAGTAGGATGCCGACCAATATAATACTTAGAATGCATATAAGTAGCCCAAAGATTATTATTAGCACGAAAAGTAAACCAAAGTTTATAAGAAAAGGCCTTAGCAAGATCAAAAAGATCCTTACAACCAAGACCACCTTCTTTAAACACACCACAACAATTGTCCCTAGACGCCCAATAAATTTTAGAATTAGGAGAAGTACCTTTCTAGAAGAACTTATTAAAAGTTTTGTGAATTATGCTGCACACTTCTTTAGTGGGAGAGATGGTTTAAAACATGTAGACGGGTAAAGCACAAAGAACACTTTTGATAAGAGTAAGTCTACCACAAAACTTAGAAAATTAGAGTTCCAAGATAGGAGTTTATTTTGAATAGTAGAAATAAGATCATCAAAAAGAAAAGTATGTCTTCTTCCTCTAAAAAGGGGAACCCCCAGATACTTAATAGGTAATTTAGAGTGAGTAAAACCCGAGGCATGATTGATGGCTAAAATCCTCATATTCGAAATATTATTTGAGGCAATAAAACAACATTTATGTTTGCTAAAAGATAGCCCACTAACTAATTCAAAATTACTAAAAAAACCCAACAATTTCTTGAATCTATTAATAGTAGCATTAGTAAAGACAATGAAATCATCCGCAAAACATAAATGAGAAACATGAAAACCTTTCAGAGTTTTATAGTAAAGCTCCGGGTTATGCTCAAATAAATTAGAAATACCTCTAGAAAGAAAGTCAGCCGCAATAATGAAGAGGGCAGGAGAAATAGGATCACCCTGTCTTAAACCATTAGAGGATTTAAAGAACCCATGTCTAGCACCATTCATAATGATGGAAAAATGAACATTATCAATGCAATTTTTAATAAGATTGATAAAACAAGAATTGAACCCGAAAAGATCAAGCATGTAGTAAATAAACTCCCAATTAATATTATCATAAGCTTTAATTGGTTATATCAAGTTTCAGAATAATATTTCCCCCTCTATTCTTAACATCCAAATCTTGAGTTAATTCATGGGCAAGAAGAATATTCTCAGTGATAGCCCTACCTTTCACAAACCCTGTTTGGAAAGGAGAAATAATCTTAGGCAACAAAACAGAAATACGATCAGAGATAATTTTGGACACCAATTTGTTAAAAAAGTTCAAAGACTGATTGGCCTTAAATCATTCCACGTTTGAACATTATTCTTTTTAGGAATAAGAACTAAAGAGGTAGAAGAAAAAAAACTTAGGAAAAGGATTTCCAATAAAGAAATCCAACTCAGCAGAAAAAATGTCATTTTTAATAATATGTCAACACTTTTGAAAAAAGAGAGTCGTAAAACCATCCAGGCCCGCCACAGAATCAGAATTCATAGATTCAAGCTTGCTTTTCACCTCCTCAATTAAAGGAGGAGCACAGAGAAACAAATTATCCTCAGTAGAAATAATCTTCGGAATAAAAGAAGCATCAGTTGGTATCATAGGAATAAAATCTTTGTTAAACAGATTATTAAAGTATTGAATTGCTAAAGAAGAAATCTCACCCTGATCAATATAGCATAAGAACCATCCCCTCTTTGAATGTTCTTAATACTATTCTTAATCCTGTTCCTCTTAGTTAAAGCGTGGAAATACTTGGTATTACTGTCCCCCTCCACCAGATGTCTGGCAGCAGCTTTCTGCTTCCAGTAAGTCTCCTCATGAACTTGAAGACTAACAAGATCAATCTTAGACTGCTGAAGCTTAGACAAATTGGCATCAGAAGGGTCATTCTGCCAAGAAATTTCATTTAACTGAACACAATTTTCAGCAATATGAATGTTAGTAAAAAGATTCTTAAAAATATTATGGTTCCACCAATTTAAAACTTGCTTTAACCGTTTAAGTTTAAACCATAATCTATTCATACCAACTATAGAGTTATCAGGATGAAGATGTGCATTCCAGTTATGATCCACAATTTCAAAGAAAGAGCTGTTAAGTAACCACATGTTTTGAAATCTAAAGGTAGAGTTAGCATTAGTAGGGGAATTCTTAATAGTAATCAGCAGTGGAGAATGATCAGACAAAGTTCTGCTAAGATGATGGACATTAGTAACATTAATATCATTGATCCAAGCATCATTAAAAAGAACACGATCCAATCTTTGCCACAGATGACCCCTATTCCAGGTAAATTGATTACCCACAAAACCAATATCAATCAAATTGCAAGACATAATCATATGATTAAAATCATTCATGGAATGAGAAGAAGGAGAAGCACCACCACTCCTTTCAGAAGAATTAGAGATAGCATTAAAATCGCCACCTACCAACCACGGAAGCTGGCAAACATTATAGAACATCTTAAGTTGTTCCCTCAAAACTTTTCTAATATAAAGAGAGGACGCAGCATATACAAAGGAAGCACAGCATTGAAAGTTAAAGACCTCAATATTACAATGCAAAACCTGAGAAAAGTTGCCAATAACATCAATTTTAATATTATTCTTCCACATCACCCAAATTTTATTAGATATATTAGAGATAGCATGATTAAAACCAAGATAAGAAGCAATAGAATCCAATCTAGAAGAAGATACAAGTGGTTCAAGTAAAACAAGAATGGAAATATTATGAATACGACATAAATTCTTAACACGATTCCTAAGAAAGACATCCAATTCCCCTAACATTCCAAATAATGGCGTTAAACATAAAGACAAGAAATTAATGGGAAGTATTTGAGCGAGTATTTCTAACATTTGATCTTGCGGGTTGTATGGTAACATGCTTAGGCTTGCGACCCCTTTTGCTTTAAAATTTAATAAAACTAGAATCATGATCATCTTTAGTGAAGCATCTAGCTTCCATATTCATATCCTCAGAATCAGAGAGAGCATCACTAGCAAAATTAGGCGAAGAAATAGTATTACCATCAATATCTGTTCCCTTTAGCAAAGTAGGAGAGTCATCCTCCATAAATTTACCATCTTCATCCCAAATTTGCATCACCTTTAGCTTCCAAATCTTTAAGACAAGTAGAATTATGGCCACGAGAAACCAAAGGTACAAATTCACCTTCCTCTATTGCCAAGCTATTGTTGCCATCCTCTTCTCTAACTAAATGAACATATAAAGAGATATCTTCCTGCACATCATTCTCATTATACAAAGCATTATAATCCTTTGGACAATGTTGTACGTATATTGCAACTTGGATTGTTAACCTCATTATGCTCACCATCAACGATAATTTTATCGATAGAATAATCAACCACATTATGAGTTTCATTGATAGCAACATTTAATTTAGAAACATCCTCTTCTTGCCCATTAATAGAAGTACCTGGGTTAACCAGAATCTCTTCATTCAAAGCCTCGGTTTCCAAAGGAAGAACCACATTACCATCTTGTGTATTAATAGCAGACTCCTGAGGAATGGTATTGTCTTTAACATTATCTAAAGCTTCTTTAGATTTTTTTAAAGTATTGCTTTCATTACTCAGATTAGGAAATTTCCTAAAACAATCGTTAACAGCATGACCGTGCATTTTACAGAAAGAACAGAAAATCAGTAAATTCTCAAACTCAACCTTTTAAAAATAACCTTTGATTTCAGACCCAAGCCAAATTTCAGAAGGATATTTTTTAGAAACATCAAGCTCCACCAGCACCCTAGCGACAGACGGTCTGGAAACAAAGGTCGTCGCTTGGTCCGTTTGAAGAGGTCGACCAAAGATAGAAGCTAAACCAAATAAAATTTGCTGATTAAAAAATATGAAGTCTTAGATTCGGAAAAGCCAACCATACCGGAGCAATAGGCGACTCCTCCCTAACGTCAAACTCAGGGGTCCATTTCAGTAACCGCATCTGGCAAGCTTGAATGTAGTAAGATCTCCTAGAAAATATTCTACTATAATCAAGGTCATTAGTTAGTTGAATAGCTACATGCCTTTGATCAAGTACACCCACATGGAAAGAACCAGAAAGTTTAAGACTGATGAAAAATTTTCGAATAACATCAAGATTAGGTCTCCTCATCACAAATTTACCCACCAAAGTTAGAGAATAGGAGGCGGCCAACTGATCAACAACAGCATCCTAAAAAATCAAAGCAGGACAACCTTTATACGAAGAGTGAACAAACCTGAGTTTCGGGGCAGAAGAAGCCCCACCCGCTAGGGCTTCCTTAAAGAATCGAGTTTTAACATCAGTGCCTGAAGTTATCGGGTGCGATGATGACGGGGATGTCATCATCCCACACAAAAACCACGGAGAAACTACAAAATAGGAACCGGAAAAGGAACAGGAGGATTAAAATCAGAGTAAACGAACGAAAACACAATGAAAAGCCCAGCCAGGAGGGCCAGAGACGAACTCCGGAAGAAGCCCTAGAAATCGCCTCGAAAGCTTCACAGCAGAGAGACGTTGCGAGGAGGTTGTGCCTTAGTATCTAATATATTATAAAAATTATTAAAAGCTAAGATCTTTGCATTGTATATTGCTTTCTTAGTTTCATTATGTGCCTCTTTATATATTTCCCAATTATCAAAATTTTTACATCTAAATTAATTTTTATTAATTTTTTTATTTTTTCTTACATATTTAGATTCCACAATCAACTAGTTTTATTATTAGGAGATTTTCTTTTTGATAATCCAAACATATTTTTTGCAATATTCTTAAATCACCAAACACTTTTTTCCACATAACATTAGTATCCTCATGTATAAATAAAATCTTAAAATTTTACTCTAAAAAATATTTTAATTAATATTCTTTAAATGCCCTCATCTAATCTTAGAATATTATTTTACTTTATTTTTTTTTAATTTTTTGCTCCTTTATCTTAAAATCTAAAATTAATAATTGATATTGGATGCATAAATTTTATCTTGAAATAACTTTACAATATTTACAATTTAAATGATCTAAGTTTCGTATAAGAAAATAATCAATTTGCGTTTAAATATATCTATTTTTATAAGTGATGAGATGCTCATCATTTTTCTTAAATAAGGTATTAGCAATTAAAAAATTATAAACTAAAAAAAAACTAATATGGTCATACCACCTTCATTTCTCATTCCAAACTCTTAGTTACCATGAATAATTTTAAAATTATTTACTTCCCTATCAACATATTCATTTAAATCTCCTATGATAAAAACTCTTTCTTTAAAAGGTATATTTTGTATTAATTCTTCTAAGTCATTTCAAAATTTTAATTTTGAACTCATATCTAAATCTACTTGAGAAATATAAGCACTTATAATATTAATAATCTTAGTATCAATAATAATTTTTAGAGCTATAATTCTATCTTTAATTTTTATTAATTTTTATAATATTATCCTTCAAACTATTATTTATATATATATATATATATGGTTAAAACCCACAGAGGGGCCTACGCGTTAATAACAAAAATCGGTTATATTGTATAATTTTTATAATATTATCCTTCAAAATATTATATATAATCACACCTACACCATTTTTAGTACGACTGATACCCGAATACTATAACTTAAATCCTAAATTATCAACCTTCTTAGCCTTTTCTCTAACTTATTTAGTTTTTTGAATACTTAGAATATTTGTATTCCTATGAATTATAACATCTATTAATTATCCTCTCCTGTCCCGTGCGCCGCTCTGGCGATTTAAGGCATCCCGTCCTGAGCGCCTTTGTTCGTGATTTTTTGCTCTTTCTGCTTCTTTCCGGCATTTGATCTCTATTTTAGGTGTGTAGATCGTTGTGTTTTCTTGCCCCTGGTGGGCTTTTCTCTCATGGCGAAGGTTCCTCCGGGTAACCCGTGGGGAAAAGCTTCGGAGCTGGATGTTTCGAAGAAAAAAGGGTTTTTTCAACTAGATGCTGAGGGATCTGCGTCGCCTTCGAGATTTAGATCCTTTAAAGATGTTCTTTCCGGTGCTGCATCCTCAGGTGATATTTTTCCAAATGTGCAACAATCGATTTTTAATGGTCATCCGGCTGTTCTACTTTCGGATGAGGAAGTTCTTAAACTGGCTTCCCCTTTTCAATTTATTTTGGTAGGGAAATTTGGAGTGCGTAGACCGAATATGGATGCTATTCGTAATTTTTTTTGCTTCGCTAAAATTGTCGGGTTTTTTTTCTGTTGGATTACTGGATGCTAGGCATGTGGCTATTCAATTGTCTAATGACTTAGACTATAGTAGAGTTTTTGCTAGACGAACATATTTCATTCATAACTGTCAAATGCGTGTGCTAAAATGGACGCATTTATTTGATATTAAGGAAGAATCTTCTATTGTTCCTATTTGGATTTCGTTCCCGAATTTACGTTTGTATTTCTTTAATCCAAAGGTTTTACATGCGTTGGGTACCATTTTTGGGAGCTTGTTACAGACGGATCAGGTCACTGCGTCGAGAACTCGACCTTCGGTTGCTAGAGTTCTGGTTGAAGCGGACATTTCGAAAAAACATCCCAAAGAAGTTTGGGTTGGATCCAAGGCTTATGGTTACTTGCAAAAAGCCGAATTTGAGAAAATACTGAATTTCTGTACTCATTGTAAAATTCACGGACATGCGAATGTGGATTGCTTTAAAATTCACCCAGAATTGAAAAAAAACTGCGAATTATGATAGTGTGAGGCCTGGATCTGCCGTGAATAATCCTGTCAAAGTGCCTATCGTGGACAATAAAGAAGAGAATCAGGTTATTCCGGTGGAACCGCCTCAGACAGAACATAATAATCAGTTAGTTGAAGAAAAATGTGATAAGGTTAGAGAGGAAAGTGGTAATACTGAGAATATGGATTTGATGAATTCGAACAAGGGGATTCAATCGAATGAGGCTCTTAGAGAGCCGGAGAATAGTTCTTCCACATCTAAGGGTCCGAAACTTGTTATTTTGGTTGATGATTTATTAAATGAATTGCCTATTAATTCTAATTATGTGGCAATTGAGAATGCTTTACTTTCTAAACAGGGAAACAGGGATGAGGAAATAAATAGTGGAGGGGTGTATGCTGATTCTTTTGAAGAAGGAGAATTTATTCCTACTACAAATGCTAATACCTCTTTGAATGTCTATTCTAATAAAATTGAAAGGTCAAAACAATGGGGACGACGAATGGATTCATAAAGGTGGTAAGAAAAAAGAGTAAGCAAGGTAAAAATGCTTGTCCGGCTACTCCTAGATTCACCCGAGCTCAAACTTCTGCAAAAAAATGGTAATGATTAAAGCAATTATGTGGAATGTTAGGGGTATCGGTGATAATGATTCGAAAATTAGAGTTAAAAATCTTTGTAGAATTCATAATATTAAACTGCTTGTCTTAAGTGAGCCTATGATTAGTGCTGATAAGATTGTGGAAACTGCTAGATTTTTAGGTTTTCCTATTTTTTTTGCTAACTGCTCTAATAAATTATGGATTATGTGGCATAATTCTATCTCTCTTGATATTATTGTGGATTATCATCAAGTTTTCCATTGTCATATTAATGTTAGTAATAAAAATTATTTTGCATCGTTTATTTATGCTGCCTCTACTAGAATGAGTAGGCTTAATCTATGGGAGCAACTTTGTAATTTTTATGCTAATATTAGTGGGCCGTGGTGTGTGGGTGGTGATTTTAATATCATTTCTAATGCTAGTGAAAGAAGGGGGGGTTGTCGGCCTAATATTAAAGCTATGAAAGATTTTAATGATATGATTAACGAGTGTAATCTTAATGACATTGGTTTTTCTGGTAATTCTTTTACTTGGAGTAGGGCTAAACTATTTCAAAGGTTGGATAGATTTTTATTTAATAATGAGTGGTTATCTCACTTTTCTTCTACTAATGTTGAACACTTGAGTAAAACCATGTCTGATCATGCTCCTCTTCTTCTGAATATTAATGTTTTAAATCAGAGTGGTTATGCTGCTTTTAGATTTTTGAATATGTGGCTGATGCATGATAGTTTCAATAAGGTTGTTGAAAATAATTGGAATGCCCCTGTTTTTCCTGATAATAATATTAGTGGTATGTTGAGACTGTGGTCGAAACTTACTATACTTAAACAATACCTGAGGTATTGGAATAAATTTGTTTTTAAAAATATTTTCTCTAATATTATTGAGCTGAGTCGAGAGTTGATGAGTTGGAAGGTATTTTTCTTGATAATCCTTCTGAGGAGACCACTTTAAACTTAAATATTGCTAAAAATGATTTGTCTTCTTCAATCTCAAGAAGAAGCTTTTTGGAAGCAAAAGGCTAATGCTAAATTTATTATGGAGGGGGATAGAAATACCAAATTTTATCATGCTATTGCTAATAAGACTAAAACTAGAAGTAAAATTCATAAAATTATTAATAGTGATGGCATTATTTTGGAAAAAGAAGAAGATATCTGTAAGTCGGGTGTTGATTTCTTTGTTAATATGTTTCATAATCATGCTAATACTATGCCTATTTCTGATAATTCTGTTATTCCTAACCTTATTAGTGAAGATGATAATAATATGCTTTGCCATTTTCCTTCTGATATTGAAATTTGTGATGTCATTATGGATATGAATGCTGATGCTACTGCGGGCCCGGACGGGTTTACTACCAAATTCTTCCAAAATTCTTGGGAGATTCTGAAGGAGGATGTTATTAATGCGGTGTTGGACTTCTTTGGTGGTAATCCCTACCCGAAATTCTTTTCTTCTTCTAATATTGCTCTCATCCCTAAAAAGGAGGGAGCTAATGCTTGGACTGATTTTAGACCTATAAGTTTGTGTACCTTTTTTAATAAACTGAATTCTAAAATTTTGGCTAATAGATTGTCGAAGATTTTACCTAGAATTATCTCTTTGAATCAAACTGGTTTCGTTAAAGGTCGTAGTATTAGCGACAATGTTTTACTTGCTCACGAGCTTACTCATGATATTAATACGAAAGTTAATGGTGGGAACATTATTTGGAAATTAGATATCACTAAAGCCTATGATAATTTGGATTAGAACTTTCTCTATAAAGTTCTTTCTCTATTTGGTTTCAATCAAAAGTTTCTTTTGTTAATTAAAAATAGTGTGGAAAACTATTTTTTTTTCTGTGATTATTAATGGTAGAAATCATGGGTATTTTAAATCTTCCAAAGGCCTTCGTCAAGGTGATACTATTTCTCCTTCTCTATTTATTATTGCTATGGAGTATTTATCTAGAAGTTGGGAGGATCTGTTTGCTAAGAATATTAACCTGAATTTTTGTACTAAAAAAGGTTTTCCTATTAGTCATTTGAGTTTTGCTGATGAATTCATTTTATTTGCGAATGGCTCTATTAGAAAATTTAAAATTTTAATGAAGTTTCTGGATAAATTTAATGCTTACAGTGGTTTGGTTTTCAGTAGAGAGAAGAGTATTTTTATTGGTGCTAATTCTATAAATCAGAATAGAATTCAGGAGATTCAAAGGGTTTGTGGTTTTAAAGCTAAAAATCTTCCGATTAAGTATTTGGGAACTCCTATCTATAAAGGTAAAAAGAAGAACTTTCTTTTTGAAGATATTTTCACTATTATTCAAAAAAAAACTTGCAAATTGGTTGTCTAACTTTCTGTCTTTTGGTGGTCATTTGGTTCTTATTAAGTCTGTTCTTAATTCTGTTCCTATATATCTGTTCCATACTTTAATGCCTTCTGCCGCCATTTGTACTAGATTAGAAAGAATGATTAATAAATTTTTTTGGGGTTCTAAAATGAATTCTAAGGCTATTCACTGGTCGGCTTGGAAAAAAAATTGTGGTGTTTTGGATGAAGGGGGGGTTGGGTTGTAAGAGTTTGTTTGAAACGGCTTTGCTTTTTTCTCACAAATTATGGTTTTCTTTTAGAGCTAACATTAGTTTATGGGCTCGCTATATGAATGTGAAGTACTGCAATAACATGCACCCGTCGTTGTGTTTTTTTAGAAATTCTGACTCCTTAACGTGGAAAAGATTATGTAATATTAAGTGGGAAGCTGAGAATTTCATTCAGTGGGGGTTGGGAAGGGGTGATATTTTTTTCTGGAAAGATAAATGGCTGGGTGATTTTTCTATTGATTCTTACCTTTTCACTCATACTATGGATTCTATTAAAGTTTCTTCTTTCATGCTGGATAATGTTTGGAATGTGGATAAGTTGAATAGTTGTGTGCCTAACTGTTTAGTTGATATTATCAAGAACATTCCTTTACAAGTTAATTGCAATGATAAAATCTTATGCTCTGCCACGGCTAATGGTAAGTTTCACCTTTGTAAGATTTGGGACAAAGTACGTATTTCTTATGATAAATGTCCTAGATTTGCGGCTATTTGGCATAGTTCATTTCCTATTACTTATTCTACTTTTGTTTGGAGATGTTTAAAAGGCTTCCTTCCGGTTGACAATTTGTTGCAAAAAAAAGGTTTTATTTTGGCGTCCAAATGTTTATGCTGTGCCAATAGTGAGGATATTGATCATATATTTGTGAATGGTTTGGTGGCTGATCAAGTGTGGTGCTACTTCAATAACATTGTTGGTAAGAATTCTTTGTCTAATATTAATACTTTACCTGATATGTTAGATGGCTGGTTACACTCCACCAAAGGTCATTGTTTTAACTTGTTGCGGATCCTCATTTTATGGTATCTTTGGAAAGCGCGTAACGAGGCTAAACATGAGAATATTAAGATGGAGGCTTCTTTAGTTATTAATAATATTAAAAGAAAGGTGTTACAGTTGTATAATTATAAGATTATTACTTTTAAAACCTTCTCTAGATGTAAAAACTTAGCTAGAATTTGTGATATTAATGTGGACTGGGTTAACAGTGCTATGGAGGATTCCTTTATTATGTGGAGGAAGCCTAAAACTCCCTTTGTGAAGTTGAATACAGATGGTATGGTGGGTTTGACGAAGGCTGGTGTGGGTGGTCTCATTTTAGGGATTGCAATGGGAACATATTAGCTGCTTTTGCTGCTCCTTTGCAGCAAATGGATGTGCTGGTGGCTGAGTTATATGCTTTGTTATTTGGCCTGGAACTGTGCATTAAAAATGGGTGTAACTTGGTGTGGATTGAAGTTGATTCTCTGTGGTTGGTTCAAATTATTAGAGATGGCTTTTCTGGAAATGCTCAATGTTTTTATATTATTAGAAAAATTAAACTGCTTCTGAAGGATATGAAGTTTGAAATCTCTCATATATTTAGGGAAGGAAACGAATGTGCTGATTGGTTAGCTAAAAAGGGAGCTGATCTTAATGATTACGAGGAAGTAGATACTCTGAATTTAGATACTGCTTTTAAAGGTTTGTTGATGATGGATAAATCTGCTCTACCCCATGTCAGGTATGGATAATTCCCGTGTTCTGAGTAATTTTGGTGCTATTTTTATTGATGTTGTTTCTGCTGTGGTTGTTTCTTTGGCGGATAGCTTTTGTTTTTGGGTTGATTGCTGGTGGCTGCTGGTTTGGGATTATTTCTGGTTGTCTGTGATTGCTGGTCTCTGTTTTCGCGTTAGTCTTAGTGTTATTGCTTTTAATCTGAACATTAACTGGGGTTACATGGTTTTTTTGTGGAGTATGTTATATTTCTGGATGGTTTTTAATGACGTTAGTTTGTGTGCTGCTGCTGTTGATATTTTGATGGTTGGTGGGAAGCTTCTGGTGTCGGTTTGGGGAAGTTCTGGAGCCTGTTGGTTTCTGAGAATGTTTGGGAAGTATATTACTGCTGTTAAAGATTACTGGTTATGGTTGCTGATTTGGTTTTTCAATGTGGTCTTTAACAAGGCTGGGTGTTATCCTACTGCAGCTGTTGTTGTTTTTGAATTTGTTGTGGTGTTTGTTTTGGAGAATGTTGTTTTCTGCTCTGATTTACTGGACAGGGGTGTTTTTTCTGGTTTGTATTTTCCTTATTTCTTCTGGGGGACTATTACGTGTGGTTTGGAGACTTTCTGTAGTGATATCATCTGCTGTGGTGTCTTACATGATGGGAATTGTATTCCTAACGATTTCGATTTGTTTGTTCTCTCGGGTTTTAAGAATTGGAATGGTGGAAGTGACAAGATGAGTTTTGCTGGGAATTTTAATTGGGGGGCTGTGGTTGTCTGCTATGCTGCTGCTAACCTCTGGGAGAGTTGGTATCACTGGACTCATCTTCGTTTTTGGTTTTTTATTGATGTTAGCTTCTATGATCAGTATACTTCTTTTGTGATAGCTACCTGCATGAAATTATACACTTTTCGTGGTAAAAGCTGCTCTGCCTGCAAGGTAATTTTATTTTGGTTTTTAGCAAATTTCGGTTGTTGTTACTGCTTTTTTTGCAGGAAGACTGAGCGGAATGTCATCATCATGAGCTTCCTTTTTTGGGTTCTGTTGACTCACAGACCTAGTCTTATCTTGCATTATTTTTTGTAATGGTAGAAAAAGGAATCACCGGCTCATAGGTTTTGATTTTACTTTTTTACGTGTAGCTCTTTCGAGCAGTAGTGAGCTGGAGGTTCCTTATAAGGACCTTATTGTAACCGCTTTTTGATTATAAACACGTAGGCCCCACGAGCGGGTTTTAACAAAAAAAAAACATCTATTAATTATATTAATTTTCATGTAAGAGAATCTATATTCCAAATTTTAATCCTAATTTTAATTTTCTAGACTAACTTCTTTACCCATATCCATCCTTGATGTGGAAAGCCTAGCATATTTAAAACTACACCCAGGCTTACTAGAGCATCTTTTTGAGCTATCTTCCTTGGAAGATCCAATCAAAGTCATCCAAATCGCTGCATAACCAGTGGCAATAGTAGCAGCTTTATCTCCAAGAATCTTCAGGAAACCTGAAACTGATTCTTCTGAATAGGAAGAACCACCTCTATAATCCAAACATTCATACACCAACAATCTCTTGAATATCAAGAAATCACACACCAAGAAAACTATCAAACCAAATCTGACAATACTAGGAGGAAAATGATCTTCAATCCTTTCTTTAATTTCAAAGCTTCCAAACCAATAAAACGCTGAAGCAAAATCAACCCAAATACACCAAGTGGTAACGAAAACAACTAGGATCACATAAGCCATTTCTCCAAGATTCTTGAATAAATAATAAAAACTGCTCCATAAGTCTCCAAACTGGTTCAGATAAGACAACCAATAATAAAATTCATACATCCCATCCCATAATTGAAGAGTTCCATTCCTTAATTGAATATAGAGGATAAACATATCCTTCATAGACAAATCTTTAGAACAAAATAATCCACATCTATAAGAAAAAAATCCACAACAAATTTTCTTGAGCAACAAATGATTCCACACCAAGCTCCGACTCAAGAAATTCATAAAATCCAAAAGAATCCAAGAAGCAATTACCATAAATAATCTCAAGTCTTAATCTAGTAGAACAACCAAACCACAAGCAAACGTTGGTCAAACGTTTCGCCATTAGAAGCAATGGAAAAACTACCCCACACCGTTTGAGGGAAGAAAACATGATTGGGTGAAGAAAATTACCAAAACATAAACCGAAAGCCTTCCCAATAGAAAGATTAGTCTAAGAACCTCCGTCGATCACTCCGGATCGACGGAGAACCTCTGGCAGCCAAAGATCCATCAAATCTAACAATATATAATAACGATGTGGATGATTTAATTATAATTAAAGAGAGTAAGTTACAGTTAGAGGAAGTGTGTGGTGGGGGATTCGGCGTCTCTGGCTTTTTCTTCGTATCCCTTTTTATTTTTTGCTCTGGCTGGGTGGTTGTATCTGGCTTGTGCTCTGGATTCTATGTTAATTCGTTTCATGTTGTTGATTTATTTGGTGTTTGGTTATAGTATCGGTTGTTGTGGCTTCAGGCGTGTTGGTTTTGCCTTTTGCTGCTATGGGTTGTTTGGGGCTGCAGGTTAATCAGTCTGTGTTTTTTTGGGAATTTGGATTATTACAAGGTGCGCAGATATTCTTTCTTGCACTCTTTTTTCCATTTGCTTGTGATTTTTTGTAGGAAGTTTGTGCTGAATGCGATATCCTGGATCTTCCTTTTTTAAGTGCTGTTGCTTCTCAGCCCGTCCATTATTTGGTATTATTTTTGTAATCTTAGGATAAGGACTGACCAGATCATATGTTTTCTTTTCTTTTCTTGGATTGTAGCTCTGAGGAGCAGTTGTGATCTGGTTGGTCCTTTTAAGGACTTTGTAACCGATTTTTCTAATTAACGCGTAGGCCCATCCGTGGGTTTTTATTAAAAAAAAAGTGTATTTAAATATAGAGGAAAAACTTGAGGAATCTGATAATGGTGCAGATGTTTTATTATATGAAAGTAAATCAATAAATGATGAGTAAAAATAAGATAAATAATTTTTGACAATTAATTATGAATCAATAATATATATAAATAATATAATTTATTTAATTATTAAAGTAATAATTATTTTATTTTTTATTATTACTTTGCTTCATTTATTTAATTGATGATCTATTTAATATTAAATATTTGTTATAATTTATGTTGCTAATATTTCTTAATTTTTTTATAGAAGGCTTGATGAACGTCACAGAGGAGTGATAAAAAATATTTTTGGTAGATGCAACAATAAGATAACTAGTGGCCCACTCATCAGGTCTATACATATAGAGGGGACCTCTTAGTCTCAGCCTGCCACTCAGAGTTAGCCTAGCCTGCCTTTACTTACTTTTATAGTTAGTAGCCCGCAGTTCAACTCACCAGACCCCCATTTTCCTTCGTTAGTACTCCCAAGCTCAAATGGAACCAATAAGCTAAAAAATAACCAGGAAAAACATGCCACAAATAGACCATAACTTAAGATAGTTAAACAACAAAAGTAGAAACTCCCACAAAACAAAAAATAGGGCCAGAAAGCGACAACCACCCATAAACTATCAAACAACACCACACTATATAATAGAGCTAAAATTAAAAGAAGACCCCCAGGCAGCTACTAGACCAATAACCAATCCCTAATAACACGAAGCACCAAATAACCCAAGAAAAGGAAACCCAACAACCAACGCCTTTGAAAAATCACAAAAAGAAGAAAAATTGCACCCAAACCCAGACAAACACAGGCAACAAGAAACCCACAACTTGTCAGTAGAAACACACACAACATTCATATCATACTCATCTATATTATTAGTGAAAGAATTAGCGTGAAGAATAAAACACTTGTTTTTTAGATGGCCAAGAATTTTACAATGATCACAAAAGGAAAAAAATCCTCCAAAACAACATTTTGCACATATCCAAATTTCTTTGGGCCAATCCAAACATTGCTTAGGTATTGTTTGGATATATCAAACTCAACCAAAACCTTAACAACTAAGGGTTTGGTGCTATGAACAGTAGAATTATCAATTTGTATCAAATATAAGGGACCATTTTATAAGTTTCATAAAGCAATTATACACATAGTAAAATATGTGACCGAACTATAATCCAAATTATTGTAAAGTTTGATAAGCATATGAGATCCAATTACAAAGTAATAGATAAATCACGAGAAACTTTTAGTTTGAAATTTTTTTTTTGAATGAGAACCAATTTAGGTCACCTGATTGTGAATTTACCAACTAGAAAAAAAATTAAAGGAGCTGATAAAACTTTAATTTCTTCCTCCTAGATCCACAAGGCCATCAAACTACAAAGGGCAGTTGCCTTAAGATTGGGAAAGGAAGGAGAAGCCATAGATCTTGATGAGGCGCGTGTATTTAGAAGTGTGAGTTTTTGAATTTCCAGCGAAAAAATATGGATCCAATAGGGGTGTCAAAATGGGTCAATGGGTCAGGTTTGGGTCCAACCCTAATTGACCCAAGCCTAAACAGGTTGAACCTAAGCCGACTCAGTTTTGCAAAAGGGTTGGGAATTCCAATATGGAACCAACCCATGCGGGTTACTGGGTTGACCCGACCCGACCTGTGAACCCACCACTGCATATGAGTCCGGATGCGAACGGGCGTTGTGCCCGAGCAGGAACGGCTTAACGGACATTAGGGCTTAATTAGGGTTTAGCGGGCAGAGGAAGTCAAGGTAGGCATCAACACTATAACGGTGGCTGATAAGGTCGCAGACGAGCCTGGGATCGATGACCCTTACAGGGTCTACAAGACCGGCACCAAAATTAATTAAATGACATTGTAGGTTTTTTGGTGGGATGGAAGCATGGAAGAGGTGGTCATCAACGCCGATTTGATAGTAGCCAGGCTCCAATCAGGATGAGCCTCCTAGAGAAGTGTTGCGGCTTGGGAGGCCACTGACGTGTCGTGTGCACCATGCGAGCACGACATCAATGTGGATGCTAGTGCGGGTCGATTGATTTGGGTCAACCCGAAAACCCGACTCGTTTGACAAACAGATTGATCCAAACACAGAATTTTTCGGGCCGAGTCTGAGTCTGGGTCGTGTTTCAGGTCATGTCAAATATTGACACCCCTAGGATCTAGAAGTTTATTAGCCATAAAAACCAAGACAAAACCCACTAAAAATGCAAGGAAAAATGAAAAAAGAGATGAGACACTTTCTGAAGGCGCGATGTAGGGAATGTCGAACGGAAGCAGGCCCTGAGAAATACAGAGGAATGTGGACAGGGATTATGACTCAGACGAGGATAACCCAAACACTAGCAGACGAGGAACATGATCAAATCGAGGCGAGCGATCAGATCAAAAATTGGTGTGGGCGGCTAGGGAGAAACCCTAACGGAGCGAGCAACATCATTCGACACACATAAAATGTTACATCGATGTGTGGTTGAAGCTTTAGCTCTTTATCTAATGGACGAGGCTTCAAACAAACTGATATAAATTACTGAGGCAGTTTAGTTGGAAGAACTAGCTCACGGCCCTCATCGAGGCCAGTACAGAACAGAATGGACAAACTTATACTAAATAGATGTGACGTAATCCTTACGACATTTAAACTTGATTATAATGAATGAGTTGCACCAAATTCAAATAATATAAACTCAGGTCTGTCACAAAGGTATAATGTTCCTGTCATCAAGTTAGGTTACTCTATAGCTTCTTGATGTGTAAGTGCAAAATCAAAAACTTCGGCCCCATATCGTTTTGTGCGGGTGAATTTTGGGTAGATCCATCCATTAGCTATGGACTCGGGCTCCGCTACCCCTGCCGCATGGTGAGTTTAGGCTAGTTCAATTCAGCCTTCCCTGAGCGTAGTCACGGGCACTATATCCAAAATCACTTGCATCTATACTGTCCTTCTGTCGATTATAATGGCCTTTTTAGAAGCTCAAGTGCAAACCATTTTGTCCAATATACAATATATAACGTTACAGTACACATATTTAATAAATTAGGACGAACAATATTGCATACGGATTACTGGTGGTTCAAAACTGAAAAAGAGAGAGAGAAAAAGAGGGAGAGAGAGAGAGAGTGGTGAGAGACAAAGTGAGATGCTCGACGCGAAAGTGGAAAAAAATCAGAAAAGATGGGAATTTCAGTAAAATGAGAGGATGCCAAGCACTTATTTACGCCAATGGTTTGTTGAGTTTTTTCCACTGAGCCATCACACGCACTGATGCATTCTGATGACAACTCCAGTCTTTTCTGTCACCATCTTCTTTGGCTTTGTACACACCAAAAACAGGTTGTGGTTTCTCCTTGGGAACAGCAAGCTTCCCTTTCGACCATTAGATGCATGTCAGCTAAAGTTTCAGTCCCAGCCAACCATCTTCAATCTTTTATTTCTTATTTCTGGCCAAGCAACCCCGAACAACCCGTCAGCTCCTGAATTTGATCGCTCCATGGATCTCCTCTTCTGGCCTCTGGTCTCAAGCATCACTTCCCTAACTTAAGTCTTCTTCTCATCTGACAATAAAGCAAGCCAGGTGCTTTTTCTCTCTCTTTCACTCTCTATCTTTCTCTCTCCCTCTCAACATACACAGAGAAATAAATAGTTCTTACGAAGTTTTTTAATTTTTGTTATTGTTTAATTTGCCCAAAAAAGTACTTTCTTATTATTAAGTTATATGCTTATAAATCTCTATTATTTGTTATTGATAGAGGAATATTCAAGAGAACCTAAATCTTAAGATGAAATTATAGTGATGATATAAAAATCTTAATAGAAACTAGAATAAGAAATTTCCTAAAGGATATCAGACCTAAAATTTCCTTACAGTTCTGTAGCTGTTGTTTTTCTTAAGAAATTGAGAGATTATTGACAATATTATCTAATAAAAGACCTGAAATTTCTTTATGGAAAATTTTTTCTCAAATTTAACATAAAATGAAAAATTTTCAATGAATTTATATATAGTCATAAAATTATTTTGAAATGAAAAGAAAAATAATTTGATCTTAGAAAAGTTTCCGAATTTTTTTTTTCAAACTTATATTAGTCATTATTCTATTTCAATTGATTTCTATCAGATACAGTACCTCCCATTACTTTCTTATCCTCAAACGATATAGGCCATCTTCATCTCCTTTTTGAAAAAAAAAAAGCTTAGAAGAAATCAATCCGACTTGATTTTGATTAAGAATATAAAACAAACCATAATATACTAAAGGTTTTTTCACTGAAATATGAGACATCTTCTTCAAGATAATACAAAAATTGTAGGAAAAAAAAACAAATCTTATAATATAAAAAATTATCTTTTTATTTAAGAACAACTTCTTTATCTGTCTCACTCTCTCTCTCACACACACTTGCCTATAAAAACCTTAATCAGATCACTAACTATATAATCAATTCTGTCTCCCTTTCAGGCTATTGCTTCCTCATATCTAGATATATATATTTATTACAGTAAGTTCCTAAATCTACAAGCCAACCCTCCTTCTTCCCCCCATGGAAACAACACCAATCCCAGACAACCACACCACACAAAACCCCTTCACCCTCACCGCCAGCAGCTCCACTTCCCCTCCAATCCCCCCTTCCCCCAGCCGCTACGAAGCCCAAAAACGTCGGGACTGGAACACCTTCACTCAATACTTAAAAAACCACCGTCCTCCTCTCCCTCTCCCCCGCTGCAGTGGCGCTAACGTCCTCGAGTTCCTCCGCTATTTAGACCAGTTCGGCAAAACCAAAGTCCACAACACCTCCTGCCCTTTCTTCGGCCATCCCAACCCCCCCTCTCCATGTCCTTGCCCTCTCCGCCAAGCTTGGGGCAGCCTTGACGCCCTCATCGGCCGCCTCCGTGCAGCCTTCGAGGAGAACGGTGGCCGCCCAGAGTCGAACCCCTTCGGCGCCCGTGCTGTTCGGCTTTACCTCCGAGAAGTGCGCGAGATGCAGTCAAAGGCGAGGGGCATTAGCTACGACAAGAAGAAACGTCGCAAACAACCGCCGCCGCCGCCGCAGCAGCAGCAGAAGCTGCCCTAAATTAATGGTAGGCATACTTGCTTCTTATAACTAAGCTTTGATATTTTCGAACTGTAGTGGTAATTATGCTGGCATGGAGAACTGATGCACTGTGGATTAATTTTATGTTATTTATGTGATATGCATATATTTCATTTCTTTTAGTGGTGTGATAATGATAGAGTTGAGAATGTGTCGGTGCTTTTAGTTTCTCTGTAGGTTCTCTTTTTGTTTAGTATATATATTGCTGTTCATTCTCAGATTTTTTTTAGTAGATGCCTTTCTCTTCTGTGTTATTTTATGATTTCTTGTCCTAGTTTAATATGCTGCTATCAAAAGAATAGATTTGGGTCGTAAGAGATGGTTCATACTGTGTCGGTTTTTGCTTTTACTTGCTGTAGGTTTCTTTTTTAGTGTACTTTTTGATTGATTTGTTGCTGTTCACAGCCATTTTTATTTTATAAGCGGATGACTTTATTTCTCATTAGTTTTAGATTATGTTTGCATGTGCTATTTTAACTTGATTTAACAAAATAATAGAAGTTCATCTGCAGCTGTTGAACAGTTGATGGGCGCTTGTGTTTGATATGTTGTCTATTTTTTCTAATGGTGTTATATTATTTTCTTGTTCTTGATTCATCACAAGTTATGCTTAAATTTTCATGTTTTTCTCAATTTGCCATCTATTTCATACAATATTGATAGCTAGGACAAGAAATAGCCATGAATCAGTAGAATTTGTTGAAATATAGTAAAGTTATCATTTCATTCCAATAATGCATGATTGCAAATAGGTTGGCTTTTGATTTTATCTTTCATGATTGGAGCTATTGTTCATCCTCTACTGCATACTTTATAAGGGCTTTCTCGCCATTATATTTTTTTTGCCTATTGACATATTTTGTTTAAAGGATAACAATCAATCTCAAATTTTTATTAGGTAAGTCCAAAATTGATATCACTATAAGGTGACAAAATACTAATTAATTATAGATAAAAGGTGTGTTCACAAGATTAAATAGAAACATTAAATCTATATTCATGCTTTGTTTAGAAAAGCTTTCCTATTTCTTTATAATTAAAGCGACTTGTTAGTACAAAAAAATTTTGAACTGAAAATTTTTGTACTAAAAAATTGTTTTAAAAAGTAATAAGAAAGCTGTTCTAAACAAAACCTCAATATGAAAAGATTTATCATAGTCACGTTAGGTGAAATTGATGCATCGAGACATTGACTAAGGCCGTTTGGTTTAGACATCTGACTTATAAGTAAAAACTAAATTTCAAATACATAAAATATAAATGAAAATTGCATGACCATTTTAATATTCACACCACAATAAAGAATTATATGATTATATAATATCAAAGACATATGCTGCTCAATAAGCCCTTTCTTGATGGTAACTCTATTAGGAGCTAATTTTTTTTTTCCAATAAAAATATTACATACATAGATTTCTTATATATCTAACTTGAGTACGAGTTATGCTTAATTATTTAAGATACATATGAAATATGCAGTTTGCTACCCATAGCATTAGGGGACATTGCTTCTCGTACAAATACTATTAGATGTCTCCCAACTCAGTTTTTTTAATTTCTTTCATTTTCTTTTTCTTATTATATTTTGAAATAAGTTTCCCCTATTTTGTATTTTTTGCTTAGTGAAAAAGATATACTCCTAGTTTACATAAAAAATAAAACCACTATTTTTTTATATTAGTAAATTTTTTATGAGAAAAATTAAATTGAAAGCTTATTTTGATATTGATAAGAGCCTCTTCTTGTTTCTATTTGTTTTTTTTTTCTCATTTAAAATTTCATATTATGAACTAAAATATCATTTTCTTCACTGCTTCAATATGTAGGTGACTATCAAAAATAGAGTAAGCGCTACTTTTCTTTCTCCACCATCTATGATTCTTTTGAATTTTGACATTTCATGTGAGTTTGACAATGAAGTGTAAATATGTTTAAAACACAATAGTTACCTTCAAAAAGCTAGAAAAATTTGATCAAAAAAAAAAATTTTTTTCGTGGTTTTCATATGCATGGTCACTCAACTAATGAATAAGCTAATTAATCAACTAATGAATACGCTAATTAAACTTCATCCAAATCCCCCCCCCCCCCCCCCGCACACACACACACAATTCTAACATGCTATAAGTGAATCAATATTTCATTACTAAACATAATTTAAAGAATAATAACTTCTAATTTGTAGAGGACACCTCACCTAATAATATGGAAGATAACCCTCCCCTAAATTCCAGCTTAGAATTGGTGGATTGACCTAGATAGTTAAAACATATCCCAGCTAGATCCTACTCCTTATGACACCCCACTTATTGTGAATTGGCATATTGTATCCCTTTAAAGGATAAAGAAACAAATTAGGATAATTTACTTGCGGTTTCCAGGGATCCTTATGCTCTCCACTTAAATCCCCTACTCCTATTATTGAGAACAAGATTCAACTAACTTCTAAGCTTCTTATAAGATCATATTTTTGAAACTCATGTCTCTTAATTTGATGTTACATTTTTTTTTGGTTAAAACCCATGAGAGGGGCCTACGCGTTAATATAAGGTAAAAATTATAAGGTCCTTAATGGAATCTCAATCTCACTACCGCTCAAAGAGTTACAAAATCGAAAAAAAAAGAAAGCCTACTTCCAATTCCTCTTTTTTTTTTTAGTTAAAACCCACACAATTAAATTTGATGTTACTTCCAATTCCTCTTAATTTGATGTTACATGTCAACATTACTAGTAGGAGAAAATTATTTAAATTTGATGGTTTTCATAAGCCTACCGTTCAAGGGTCTATTCCATTGAGAAAAGGAACTTGATTTATATCCATTGAGAAAAAGGAAGAGGTAATAAGAAAGCATGTTAATTAAACTATCACTTTTTACATACTTAATTTTGCAAGAATTCTATACTTATGAGAACTCAAAATGGGAGGGAGACATTTTTTTATGACTAATTAAGTTTTCTTCTAAAATTCACATTGTGGTTGGTTAGTTCTTATGTTGATTGCTAATTTATGAAGCTTTATGTAAGATTTCATGTATTCATCTAATTATTTAGTTGACTATAAAATTTCTTGTTTGACTTCACTTTTATGGCCTAATTAGAGGTATATTTTTTTGACATTTTGTATCATCTCATATCATTTATTTTATTTGATTTGTACTAAAACTCTATTTCAATAATTTTTTATAATGTCTATTACAAAGAGTTCTAATTTGCACCTATATTTAGTTTCTTACAACTCTGGTAATTCATGATCCTAACCTAATCTTTACTAAGTCAGTTTGTTTGGTATAACAAGTTTTTTGTTTTTTTTGATAAAGTCCATTGATGAGCACAAATTTTATATCATCAAAAGAAATATTACAAGGTCCTTAATAGAAAACCAAAGCTTATTAATTCTCCCAGAGCTACAAAAAAATAATAATAATAATAGAGCATAGGTCCCCAAACTAATTACATAATAAAAGAGAAACAATGAGTCAATAAGCTAAATCCAAAAAATAAGCCCAAGCATAAATAGATTAAAAGACCCATCAGGATCCACCAAAAGGAACCTAAAAAAAACCAGAAGAACCACAAAGAGAACTAGATCATCAGAGCATATAAAAAATGAGTAAACCAAAGAAAGACCTAGAGGTGAATTTCATAGCTGACAAAATTGATCACCACATAACAGAAGGACCATCACAAGGAAGAAGCAGTCATAGGACATGAAAGCTAAATTTGAAATCTAAGAAGAATATGAAAAACAAGGTATTAATTGGAGAAGAAAATCCCTCAAATAGAAGGTCAGAAAGATAACAAATCTATAGATAAGCCTTAAGATCAACACTCAAATAATAGAAAGAGTCATCATACAAAAGATAATTGAGGATGAAAAACCCCTCAGCAACCAATCACAAAGACTATAAAATAGCAAAAAACTAGCCAATAAACTAATTAAATTGGATAATCGGGAAAAAGAGAAATAAACAAAGAAGTAAAAAAAAACCAGATATGACTAATCTTTAGGAAAACACTAGAGTTACCAAGCCAGTCCCACACATCCAGCTACAAACAACAGAGAATCAAAATAAGGAACCATCTCCCATACATAGACATATCCACCAAAATAGGAATAAAACTAGAAGAAAATAAACATTTCCATGTATCACACAAGACATAGCCACAATAAGGCAAACAACCCACCAATTCCAGCAAGGCCACCATAATGTTGCACCACCATACCTCATAATTCATATATAATTACAAGCACTATCGGATACAAATCAAGAGAATAATAAAATTGACAGTAAAAAAGGACCTTTCCAAACATTAGATATAGAAATATAATCATAGTCCACAAAAGCCACCAAACCATAATAGGTTCAAAAGGTAATCAAATAACACCAATAATAGTAAAAAGAGGTAACAAACAAGCATATAAGCAAACACATGAAATGATGTCCAACAAAATTTTCTAATATCTACACAACTAAATACAACATTCCTTGAAGATATATTCGAGTGCAAAACATGAATTGAAATCTAAAAAAAAAAAGAAACACCTATCACCATTAGATTTAAAATCAACTACATAACCTTCTACTTAGAGAGAGCGCCTAATCATAAGAAATTAGTTTAAGAGCAATATTAGATCTACTTATTCTAACATCAGATGAAGTGTTATTCAAGCTTCTTTTTTAAAAAAATATATACTTTTCCTCTTTTTCTTAATGGCAACTAGAGAGGAATCATCTTTGACAACCATAATAACATTTAAATCAAAATCTTTATGAAAGAAACATTCGTTTACATAATTAATCTCTCCCTCTATAATCAGAATGGCCAAAAGGGCAAAATCTAACTGAGGCATAATACTTATCATATATATTGTATATCCCTCTGAAGATTAATTAGACTGAGGCACATCAGCATAAGAGGGATAAATAGAAATGGAAATTATGGGTAGTAAATTCGAGACGTTTACACTGTTGGAAGAAGGATTAGATTGAGAACAAGGAGCCAATTTATTGCCAATTTGAGCTTCGGGACTAATATTATAAATAGCATAGATAGGATTTGGGGAAATAATAATAGATGAAGGGGCATTCTGGTTAAGGTTAGATGATAAGGCAATATTAGTGTGCATGGTACAAAAGGTTTTTACTTGTGAGGAATAAACTTGACAAAAGTTCCACATTTTCACATATGCACCTATTGGTACTAAAAATATTTTCCTTGGCATGTCCATGCATTTAGCTCTAGAAATATCTAAACAATTTGCAGATGTTATATTTTCAAGTTTTTATTATTCCTTAATCAATTCATTACCTTTCAAGCATCTAGAGATGCTCTCCTTGACATCAACACTTGTGAGTTTTGGTTTTGTGCTATTATTTCATCAAATTGGAGTTAATTTCTCATCACAACATAATATCCTTTACAATAAAGTTATAATTTTTTACCATCTCAATACGTTTGCTCACCTTTGTCACAAGATATGCATCATATGTTGCTTCCATGATATTTTTTTATTCATGTTCTAATAAAATCTTCCAAATGATTATTTATATGTTTTATTAAGTCTATAATTATGTACATGAATTAGGAGATTATATTCCATGCCATGCCTTTAGTTCTTTTCACCAAAATGCCTACCTTATGATGTATATTATTAAGAATTCCTTATTTGATTGATTTGAAAGGGTTATAGTAATTTTAGTTTGTTGGATTATAAGCATGTTCACATTAAACATGAATGATGATGATAACTACACAAGATTGTTCTTTAGAAGATCTTACTACACAAATAGATAAACATAACACTGAAACCCCAACAAAAGAGCAAAAAAACACCAAAAGACTAACTGTGGTTTGTAAGATATGTTATATCAAAAAAAATAGCTAGTAGTATTAAGAATGCAAAATAATTAAAATATGTTAATGTACTATTAATCAATTTGATATCGAGAGAAAATTTTGCTCAAAATGTTAATGTTATGTGAGAAAATTTTCCTAGTAATACTAAGAATGTTATAAAATATATGTTTAAAATTAAAAGAAAAAAACTCTTAATAGTAAAAATAATTGATTGTGGAATCAAAAAATATATAAAAAGATAAAAAATAAGAAGCTATGTTATAAAAATTAGATTAGATGTACAAGCTCAAAAATTTTTAAGAATAAAGGCAATGCACAAGAGTGTATGAATTATAGAGCAATTAATTCAATGTGTCATACATTAAAATTAGAAAAGAGAAATCGAGCATAGGTTATGATGTGATACTAATATTTCTCAAAATCAGTTTGGATTCATCTTAGTTAGGTCTACTATGGAAGCTATGTATTGTTGAGAGATTTGATGGAGAAGTATAGAAAAAGTAAGTAGGATTCACATATAATATTTATTGATTTTGAGAAAGCATATGACAAAGTTCGAAGTGAAGTGCTCTCAAGAGTTCTAAAAAAAAAAAGAGTAGATAATTCTTATATTCAAGTCATTAAAAATTTGTATATAGGAGTTATTACTTGAGTTCAAACATAGCATTGTTTGACCAAGTGTTTACCGACATCAATTGGATTGTGTCATAGTTCAACTTTAAGTCTATATCTTTTTACTATAGTCATGGATGTTCATACTAGACATTTGCAAAATGGGATATCCTTCTTGTTGATCAGATTAGAGATGGAGTTGTTGAAAAACTTGAATTATGGAGATCAATCTTATAATCTAATTTTTTTTGTTTGTCAGTATCTAAAATCGAATACATGGAGAGTAATTTTATTAGTAATGGATATAGTGATGAGCTTTTGATATGGGTGATCAAGTCATTAAAAAGATTGTACGTTTTAAATATCTCAGGTCTACACAATACGTATATATCAATCATTTGTATCCTTTGAATCATTATCATTTGATTCTAAACTTTGTTCCTTGTCCTCATTCTCATAATGTTTCCCAGGCAGAGCGAAGTTTCACCAGAGCGCATAGGAAACTCTAGCAGAGCGAAGTTTCCCTATAAAACTTTCAAGTTCTTTGCAAATAAATATGAATTAGCTTTCCACATAAAATTTAATCTATAACCTATCTTATGCTTGCCTTGTCTATAATTGTTGTCATGCCAACTTATCTATAAGTGACTTCATGCCATACTTTAAACTAATAGACTTATTTTTTTGAAAAAAAAGATGTGAAGTTCAAGTGCTTTGGGAAGTACTTTTCAATACTATTATATTTATCAAGCACCTTATTTCATGATTAATCCACAACCGGAAGCCTGATGCCATAGTGTTGAAATAAATGCAACAGAATCAGAATTTTCCTTAACTAGTAAAAGGTGGGAAATGCATTCGATTTGCAGAGAACTTTTAGTATAAGAGTGGACTTAAATTTAAGATCCATAATATTGTGCAGTATATATGTTTAGGAATTTAAATGTTCAGATTATTAGCGTACAGTGTAATGATGGTTGCATGACTTTGTGAGCTCAAAAAAGTCTTCTGAAGAAGTTACAATATTTACTAGTAAAGTCAAGGAGTTAGGTGTAATGTATTAATTAGAATATGCAGTGTGGTATTCTGCGAGGAATGGTCTTTTGCTTAGTATGCATGGATCTATGATGCTTTGCCTCTTCAATTTCCATGATTTCTTCAAATGATGAAATTGAAATTTTCTGCTGGATAAAGTTTTGTTCAGGATGTTATTCACCATCCTGCCATGAATCTATGTGAAATTTGACTCTAAGAACATATAATTTATAATTTAACTAACGTTTTATTCTTCTACTGTAGTAGTAAAAATTTTAATGATCCCATTAGTATAGAAGAAGCTCAACATCGAGCAAGAAATTGAAGATCCAATGGCCTATAATACAGTAAGTATATGGAAATTTATCTTCAGTGATATCACATCGATTATGGATAGCCATAATCAATACAAGAAAACTTGTAGCATAAACAATTTTCAAGTAAACATCTATTAGAAGTGAAATTTGATGGCTCTATTAAGAGCTGGCGACAAAAATTTAGTGGGCAAAAGTTTACTCACTCTAATTTTAGGATAGATACAATTTTCCCTTGTTTAGCTACTAGCCATGCATATATGGTAGGAAGGAGTGGAACCTTCCTCCCAGCTCTCTTTTTATTATTTAAATATATATATACTATCAATCAAAATGACAATTACAAAATGACGGCACTAGAGGGCTAAGGTTTCGTTTAAGACGACTTTTTTATTGCTTTTTAAAGCAGCTTTTTAATAAAAAAATTAAAATTTTTACACTAGAAAGTTGTTTTAAGAAGCAGTAAGAAAGCCATCCCAAACGAAGCTTAAGTCTACCCATACTTGAGCATGCAATTGCGTGACCAAGGGGTATGCCACTTGATTTGGATCTCTCAATGGCTAATATCTAGTCCAGTTAGTCATGATGGAAATAAGACTGTTAAGTTGAATATGTTGTTAACAGGATAAATTGAGGAAATATAATATTAGTAAAGTTGTGGCCGGGTTTAATATCCAGTGAAGATAAGGCTATAGAAACATATGGTTAGACGATTTAAACATGTACAATGAGTGGTAGAAAAAAAACCTTATGATCAGTTAATCATGTTTTAATTAATGGAGAAAATATATTCCAAATGCTTATATAACAGGGCATAAGACAGGTTATGGATAAGTAGGAATGAGATCAATTACACATAAAGATGGTGCAGTACTGATAGAATGAATCCATGCAAGGAGCTAGTGAATATTTAATTTAAAGAAGATCACATCTTGAATTTGATCCTTTGACTTCTATGTTAAGAATCAAGGAGTATATCACTTGAGCTACAACTCTATTGTGAACTTCTTAAAATAGTATAAATGAATTAGGAAGAAAAAGAGGTTTCATGAAGCCTTCAACAAATATTCAATGGGATAATTTAAAATTTATGATAATGGCAACATATGGCTCCATATGTCACAAACCATGATCCGATAAGACCCACGGATCGGTCAAAACTGGCTGCAGGAGCGGTACTCTGTATAGGCGCTACTTGACGGGCACTCTGCTCGTTTAATTTTGTCAAATCTGGGTCAGACGGAATATGGCTCCCAATAGAAAAAAGTTAAAAAATTCTGACCCTTATGGCTCCCAATAGACATAATTCATAGAATTCTTACCCTTATGGCTCCTGATGTCGAACAATAGAATTGAGTGTGCATATAACACCAGAATGTGCCCTTAGCCACCAGAGTATGCATTTGGCACCATAACAGAACTTCCTCCATCCTTTGAAAACCTCCTCAAAAGCATACAATCCAATCAGATAAGCATTTAATTCATTGCATTGTAGTAGCAAAAATATAAATAAATTCATTTTAGAATTACTAGAGATTTTTAAGAACACTATTTAAAGACTAATTGTACTACAATATTATTTTTTAGTGTTAGAATTATTTTCTAATTAAATAAAGTAGCATAATTTCTAAAATCTCCTTTGTAAAATTTTAAGAAAAATAACTACAATGCTCAGAATCTTTATTTCTATAACATACATAAAGCTACATGGTGAAATGTTTGTACATGTAAAATTATCGTCATTTTTAGACAATGAAAATTTTAAATTAAATAAAAAAAATCTAGAAATATCTATATTTTTGAAAACTGAGATAGACAAAATATCACCTACCTTGATCCAAGTTTAGAATTGGATTGTCAGCTGAAAACAACCTGAAGTTGCCCAAATCAGTCTCTCTCTCTCTCTCTCTCTCTCCCCCGCCCTATTTATATGTTATCTGCATGATGGATTTGAGCGAGACTATCAATAATGGGAGAGAACTTAATTGAGGAATGTTGTTGACAATAAGAGAGCTTGGTGATGAAGGCGGTGGGAAGTAGTGAGAATGGTTCAGATTTTGGGGGCTTAGGTTGTTCAAGGGTAATAAGAGGTGATTAATGGAAGTTATTGGAAATATGAGGTTAAGATGGAGGCTGTTTGTGATGGAGAAAGGAATGGGTGAGGTAGGTAGTAGGAAGGGTATACTCATGTGGTGTAGAGTGACTTGGGGGTGGTTATGGACTACTAAATTTTTAGGGAGGTCATAGGTGCATGATAAAAGCAGTTTAAGGGGGTAGTTTATCGGGGGGTGGGGGGATGGTGGACAGTTAGGCTCAGGCGAAGAAGGTGAAAGAATTAAAAATCTAATCTCAATAATTTATATAATTTTTTATACTTTGAGGGGCTACTTAATTATTTGGAAGTAAATGGGTGTAAAGTATTGCTTTTGTGGTGGTTTTAAAAATATTTATGTTTGGTTGGATGAAAGAGAAATGTAGTGTAAGGTATTCTAAATGTAATGGAAAGTATTCTAGTTTATTTTTGATGTTGCAAGCTTGCCTAAAATTGAGTAAAAACTATTTTTGCCGCAAGGTCACTACTTCCGCCGGCCATCGTCTGTTGTATGTTGATCTCCACAAACCACCGGTACCATCATCAGCCACCATGCCAGAGTCGCTGGCTGATCACCATCATTTTGAATATTACACTGCATTCATTTTACTTTAAGCCAAACAAAAAAAATAACCTCTTGCATTCTTTTTACACTAATCCAATAAACGTCAAACACTTTAGATACACTATATTGTTTTTACACTTCATTTCTTTTAATTTTTTTTTTGTAGCATACCAAACAGCTACTAAATTAAATACAAATACATACAAATAAACAAATATAGACACATGTACACATGCGCATGCAGACACACATACACATATATAAAAATATTAACTATTTTCTAATATTCTCCATTTCTGATCCATTTTCCTGCTTTAGAGATCATCTTACCCTCGTGCACTTTAGACGATGTTAGCGCTCTCCAGACTCCGACATATGTACCACAACATTGGAGAAACCTTCCAGTGAATAAACTACGTGCAGATACTTTCTCCTGGGATCCCCGAAGCCATCGCCACTTTTTTGACATTTTATTTCTTGCATTTTCAGGCATATTCTCTAATTATTCAATGAACTTATATAAAGTCCTTCTCATCAACTAGAAATTCCAGTTCTGATGTCAATTTAGTCTTGGTTACTAACAATCATACACAACATTGATGGGCCTAACCAAAAAATATTAATCATACCTTATTTTTTTGTACAATAGCCTCAAATCTATTCATTAGATATCCATACTGATATGGTAATTAAGAGATGAGTTAAGCCTTCCTCCCCACAAAACTCAGTGCATGGCTATCCTTTATTAATGAGTTAGATGATACAAATTACATCTAGCTCCATTTCTTTTGCAATATCATATTACTTATATCTCAATTACATTTCTTTGGCTTGCCTTTTGGCCTCATGAAGCAGTTCTTCTATTTCCGGTAGACATTTTATACTAGTCCATCAAAGCTCATAAGCATTAAATACCAAGCTTCAGATAATATATAGTTCCACTTCAGCTTTACAAATAGATATAAAAATTTCTGAGCTGCAACCACTGAAAAATCTCTCTAATTTTAGCTCACTTAATTTAAGGTAACTTAATCTTACAGTGTATGTAACTATTTTGGGATCCACTGGAAGGAAAACAAAATTTTTGTGCATCTAAAAATTGTTGCTTTAAAAGTTTAGCAAATCTAAGCTAGAAACTACGGAGCCAAAGATTGTGCACTAAATAATTAAGATCATTGCCTTTTTTAATGCTCTCTTAGATTTTGAATTGAGGTCCTGGTTAAAATCCAAATATTCTGTTGATAAACCCTTGCCGAGCAGCAATCTACGATCTACAAGAACTTAGCCTTGAGGAGTACAGCACCTCCTGCAACTTCAAATAGTAAAATGTTTTGATCTGTTAAGGTGGATTCTCTTGACTTCTTATAAAGTCGTAACGAAGTTCTAGTAAAGATTATAAATGTCAAAATTTTTACTTCTCTCATGATCTTGATGCTTGGTCATAATTTAATCTCTTTCAGGTCAACAAAACTCTCCAAAAGCAACTGGTGAAAAAGGGTTGCTGGTGCCATTATATATTGCACTTTGATTTGAGTGACTTCGTCCATTCATGATCATCTAGGTTGCTTTTCTCATCATTTGGAAAAACTTTGGACTAATAGTTTATTTAAATCAGTACTATGTGAGCTCTAGAAAATTGTGAAGGTTGCTTTTGATAGTTCTTCATGTGGATGCCTTTGATTATTTATCTGAGCCATCATACCATATGGCTTTATGTGTCTCTTTTTGGTTTCTTAATAAATTGAAAATCAGTTGTTGTATTTATAATGCAAGGTCCACATCAATTCAATGCTCGTTTTTTTTTTCTTCTTGCTGAAAGTAAATAGAAGAATGTACTTATTGGAATAAGCTCTATCTCATACAATGAAATTATTGGAGAATGCCCTGTTGCAGTGAGTGGAAGAGATTCACTTTGCTAACATACTTTTGAATCTATTTGCAGAAGCTTAGAACCAGTTCAGATCTAATTACATCTTCAAGATCCATTAACCTAAAACAAATAGATGTTTTTTTTTTTTAGGGAAACCCACGGAGGGGACTACACGTTAATATAAAACCAAAATTACAAGGTCCTTAGGGGGACCTTTATCTCACTAATGCTCAAATGAGCTAAAAAAAATAAAGGAAACCTATGAGCCGAAAGTCCGCTACTACTCCAAAATACAAAATTGCCTACATAAAATATAGGCAGCAAGGAGCCAGCGCCCAAAAAATAAAGATTCAAAAATAGTCAATCAGCGCAATCTTTCTGCAAAAAAAAAAAAAAATCAACCATGCCAATGTATTTTTCCAACCTCCATACATGCTCAAGGAAAAGACTCCAACATAAGAAGATAATGCACAACAAAGAGTTTGGCAGTAAAAAAGAAAATTAAATATTATTATTGACATAACTAGATAAACTAGCACACCAAATAACCGAAATACTCTCATTACAAATGATTCAATTATAAGGAAATATATATATATATATATATATATATATATATATATATATATATATATATATATATATATATATATTATATATTATATATATATGGTTAAAACTCACTGACGTGCTTACGTGTTAATATTAAAAAAAAAAGATACAAGATCCTTAAAGGGACCTCAAACTCACTATTGCTCAGGAGCTACAATCAAAGTAAAAAAGAAAACTAAGAGCTGGAAGTCCCATCTAAGCCAAATTACAAAGTACCCTAATAATATTCTACCAACAAAAATAGAAAGGGAAAGATAAATCTCATTGAGCACCGCTCTTCCAACCACAATCGTGTTTTGCATAAAATGAGAGTGATTCTCCAAAAACCTGCAAAAGTGGCTTGCAAGGACACTAAACAAAAAAAATTTAAGAACAAGAAGAAGATAAAAATAAAATTGACAAAGTTAGGACTATTTGTTAAAATCCAAGCTAAGAGTAATTTCTGCATATTCCTATAAAGAGAAATTATATTGGTATTAAGATATCCTTTGTAAATTCCATGGTTACGAGCCACTATCAACAATAAACATTTGATACTGATCAGAAAATCCCCCACAAAACACCTCAAACTATAATTCCTCCAACCCAGCAAAAAATATTCCAATTCCAAAGATCAATAACAGACAAGCCACACAGAATTTTTTTTTTAATTAAAACCCACTTTGGGGCCTATGCGTTAATATCAAAAAAGAGGTTACTTAGTCCTTAAAAGGATCCACAGACTCTCTAATGCTTGAATAAGCTACAATCAAAAAGTAAAAAAGACCTACGAGTCCGTGGTTTCTTGTCCTAATAATACAATTTAAATAAACGCTGGTACTAATGGTGCTGTGAGAAGACGGCACCCAAAAAAGGAAGTTCTGAAGATAAGAGTTCAGCATCCACTTCCTGCAAAAAAAAAGGCAAAAAAAGAAGCACAAAAAGAACCAACCAGAAAAAAACCTGGATAACAAAGCAGGTAGAGCGCAAAGGAGCTGAAGGTAACCTACACAAAATTCTCCAAAAAACCCAATGAGAGGATATGAAATAAAACAGCAAAAGGGAATAGAAAAAGTGGTCGATGCAGCCATTCAGAAAGCAAGCATCCAGCGACATGGAGTAGCAGGTCATGATGCTCGGACAGCAATAAAAAAGGTTCATAAGAATATTAAGAGATCTCAGCTGCACCTCAAAAAACCAAAAAACCCTACTACAAACTGCTTGAGAGAAACAAAGAAGATTGACAAGATTAGACATAGACCAGTAAAGATAAGGAAAGTAGCTAGAATACATCTCAAAACAAGCCAGAAATAAATTGAAGCAGTAGCTTCCCAGAATAGCACAATCCGCCAATCCAAAAGAGAGAAGAAGATCCCATATAAAGAAGAACATAACGCAAACGAAAATAACAGGAAACAACACAGCAAACCAGAAATTAACCATACCTAATATAGGGTAAGCCAGTATTATCTAACATGATCATACCTTAAGGAGAGGATGCAAATCAATAAGATTTAATTCTTCATAATGAAAAATATTGCAACCACGCTTAGCTAACCAATCAGCGCATACATTCGCTTCACGAAAAATGTGAGAGATAAAATAATGAAAAGTAGACAGAGAAAGCTTTAGCTTTCTAATAAGATAAAAATTCTTAGGATTACCAGGAACCATATTCTTAATAATCTGTATAAGAAGCAACGTATCAACCTCAATCCAAATAAATCTAATACCTAAGTTAGTGCAAATATTCAGCCCAAGGAGAAGAGCATGAATCTCAGTAGTAATCGCAGAGTTGTAGTTAATAGGGGCCGAATAAGCAGCTAAGACTTTACCAACCTCATCTCTAATAATACCGCCAGCACCAGCACCGTTAGGGCCAAGAGAACCGTCAGTATTAAGCTTAATGTAAGGTGGTTTGGGTTTGATCCACTTCACCATCTTATCAACAGCAGCAGTGTAAATATCAGCAAAATGAATGCCCAAAGAATTGGCCAAATGAAAACAGTTTTTGAAATTCTTCTTAGAAATAAGCTTGTAAGAATGCATTTGAAGGATTTTGTGTTTAACATTAGAAATAATAGTAGTGGCATCCATATCAATACTATTGTGCTTAGCATCATTACGGGATTTCCATATAAACCAAACAATAAGAATGGGGATAAGATTTAAAATGTGACCTTTAGAGTTTTGGAACCAAATTTTGATAACAGAAATAAAATTATCATGCGTAGCAATCAAAGGTCTATTAGCAATGTTACCAAAATAACTCCAAACAGTTTGGGCAATGACACCAGACACAAAAAGGTGATCAATCGTCTCAATATCCGAGCAGTAAAGACATTTAGAGGATAGTTGGAAGCCTTTCATTTGAAGCCTAAAATCCTCAGGAATGTATCCTTTGATACATCTCCAAATTAAAATGGAATAAGATAAAGGAAAGGTCATATGCCAAATAGCCGAGTAAAGAGTAGAGCATTCCTTCTTGATTCTGAAAGAATTCCAAACATCCTTTAAAATAAAATTGCCAGAAGAAGACAAAGAAAATAAAATTAAATCTTTATCTTGCATTTGAAGAGGGACCTCTAAAATTTTTTCAACAATGAAGGGAGGAACCACCTCTCTAAGTTTAGCAATATCCCACAAACCATTTTAAAAAAACTGAGAAACTTTAATATTACTAATAGAATGCGTATTCAGCATAGTGTCAATAGAAGCAGACCCAAGCCAATTGTCTTGCCATAAGTAAATATCACATTTTCCAAGACCCCATTGTATGAACTGTTCAGCCTCCCACTTAATATTACAATGCCTCTTCCAAATAAATGAGTCAGTATTTCTATGAAAGCATAAAGAGGGATGAGTATTAGGGCAGTACTTAATATTCATGAAACGAGCCCAAAGACTGACATTAGATCTAAAAGAAAACCATAATTTAAAAGAAAAAGCTTTAGCCGAATCAGTTAATGATTTGCAACCAAGGCCACCTTCAGAAAGCACACCACAATTTTTATCCCAAGAGGACCAATGAATGCCTTTATTGTTAAAAGAGGAGCCCCAAAAAAACTTGTTTAATATTCTCTCTAGTTTGGTACAGATGGAAGTAGAGGGTACGTAATAAGGCATGAAATAGATAAATACGCATCGAGTTAAGAACAGACTTTATCAGAGTGAGCCTACCACCATAAGATAAAAAATTAGAGGATCAATTGTTAAACTTCTTCTCAATCTTAGAAAAGATGTTATCAAAAAGAAAATTCCTTTTTTTTATCTTTATAGATGGGGGTGCCAAGGTACGTAATGGGTAAAGCTTCAGGCATAAAACCACATAATCTTTGAATGCTTTGAATTCTGTTCTGATTAACAGAACTCCTAACAATAAAAGTGCTTTTAGCTTTGTTTATAGATAAACCACTATGATTATAAAAGCTAATAAGGAAATTCAACAGTAAAGAAATGTTGTTAACAGAACCATTAGTGAACAGAATGAAATCATCATCAAAGCTAAGGTGAGATATAGGTAAACCTCTAATTGTACGATAATTTAAATTTGGACGTCTCAAGTATAAATCATTTAAACCTCTAGAAAGAAATTCCATAGCAATAATGAAGAGAGCAGGAGACATAGTGTCACCTTGTCTTAAGCCTTTGGAAGATTTGAAAAAACCATTATGCTTGCCATTAATAATAACAGAGAAAAAACAGTTTTCAATACTATTTTTGATAAGAGAAATAAAAGATCTGCTAAAACCAAAAAGAGAAAGAACCTCATAGAGGAAATTCCAGTTGAGATTGTCATAGGCTTTTGAAACATCAAGCTTAAAAATAACATTGTCACCTTTAATTTTAACATTGATATCATGAGTGATTTCTTGAGCTAACAAAATATTATCAAAAATGCTACGACCTTTCACAAAGCCCATTTGATTCAAAGAGATAATGCTAGGCAAAATGTTAATAAGTCTATTCACAATGATTTTAGAGTTCAACTTATTGAGAAAAGTACACAAACTGATAGGTCTAAAGTCATGCCAGTGATTAGGGCCATCACATTTAGGGATCAGCACAATATAAGTAGAAGAGAAAAATTTAGGGTAGGGGTTACCAGCAACGAAATCCTCCACGGCATTAATAACATCCTCTTTGATAACAGCCCAATTATCTTGAAAGAATTTAGTAGTAAAACCATCAGGTCCAGCAACCGCACTACTATTGAGATCCTTGATAACTCTAAAAATCTCATCTTCAGAAGGAGTTTGGCAAAGCATATTATTGTCATCCTCAGAAATAATGTTAGGAATAATGTGAGAGTTAGAAATAGGCAAACAAGTAGACGAGCTGGTAAAAGTGTTCTTAAAGTAAGCCACACCGGAGTTACAAATAGACTCATCAGAATTAAGAACAGAACCATCAACATCAAAAATTTTATGAATATGACATCTAGATTTCTTCTTGTTGGCTAAAGCATGAAAAAATTTAGTGTTTCTGTCACCTTCCACAATAAATTTCGCATTGGACTTTTGATTCCAATAACATTTTTCTTGACGTTGAAGAAGAAGAAGAGAAACAGAATATAATAAAGCTTAATCATATGGTTTAGAGTAGTAGAAATCAAGAGATGTTTACATTGTTAAACGAGGTGATTTGGCAAAAACTTCCTGTTACTACATCTTTTTTTCTTTAAAGCAAAAGAAAATATTTTCATCACTTCAAATGAAAATACAAGAGGGGGAGTGACGCTGGAGCTGAGTATGTTATGACCATGGGAGCATTAAAAGCAACTTCAGCTAATCCTATTTAGATTAATTTTTTATTTTCCGGTATAGATTTTAGTGTGACCATTACTTGTATAAATAAGATGGCTTTTGAGAATAATAACAGAGAAGTTTGAGTTGATTGGCTCATTTTATTTTTTCCTGTGGAATTATGTCTGTATTCGGTCTGGTGTCCGGTGGTGGTTTATTTGTTTCTTGTAGCCTAAATTGTCCTCAGGTGGTGGTCCTGAACTACCTTGGGAGTTATTGATGTTCATTCATCCGCCTTTCAGGGAGGAGTTGTTCCTCCCATCCTGCGTCCTAGCAAAGAGATCGCCGTGACCACCCGTTGTGTCTGGAGTCAAGTGGTATCAGAGCCGGCAAGATGCCGCCTCACTGGAATGTCCAAAGACCAGTTCAAGAAATCTTGATAGAAGATCTGTAACAGGAAATAGCCCAGCTACAACAGTGATTAGCTAGATGTGAACAGCGACAACCAGTAGTAAACCCAAACAAGGAAGAAGACATCAATCCATTTCATCAAGAAAGCTCTAGCGACAATGAAGCCGAGAGACGAAAGGTGAGCAGGAATAACAAGAATGCCTTATGAGACTGTGGAATCAAAGTTGAGCTTCCCGAGTTCGACGAATGAATGGATCCGGACGAGTTTATCAGTTGGCTTCAAACAGTTGAACAAATTCTAGAATTTAAAGAGATTCCCACCGATAGGATCGTTAAACTGGTGGCGATCAAACTCAAGCGAGCTGCATCTCTTTGGTGGGAAAACATGAAAAGATCCAAAAATTGGGAAGGAAAGAGTAAGTTTACTTCTTGGGCCAAAATGAAGAGAGAAATGCAATGCAAATACATTCCTGAACAATATAAACTGAACCTATTCTTAATTTACTCAAATCCAGCAGCAGTAGATGATTGTGGAAGAGTATATAGCTGAGTTTGAATAGCTGTCCCTCAAATGTGATATAGTGGAACCCGAAGAGCACACCGTGGCCTGCTTCCTAGCTGGACTACACACTGTGATCACCAACACCGTTCAACTGTAGCCCTATTGGACGTTCCAGGATGTCGCTAGCTTATCCTTGAAAGTGGAGAAGTAACAAGTAAGGTTCAAGAATTCCAATCAGAGAAAACTCCCTACAAGATTCTGTGGGAGAAAGAGAAGCCAAAGCTAACAAATATGCCGCAGGGTCGAGTCGACAAACAGAAGAATCACCCATCCGTGCTCCTACCCATATGACCCAATCTCCGACCACTTTCCCTACACGAAAATGTTTTAAAAGTCAAGGATTTGGGCATATAGCCTCCAACTGTCCCAATCGTCGGGTGGTAACGCTTGTTGAAGAACTGGAGGAGGAAGAAACTTCACCCACCTTAGTTCCTGAGCCCGCGATCACAGAACCAACTTATCTGCAAGGGGATGAGGGGAATTTACTTATATTGAAATAGTCATTGAACATCCAAAAAGAGGACTCATGGCTGCGCCACAGTATCTTTCGAACTAGATGCACTGTCAAAGATCGTGTGTGCAATGTGTTCATAGACAGCGGAAGCTGCGAGAATGTCGTAGCCACTATCATGGTGAACAAGCTAGGACATATCATCCAAAACCTTATTCGCTTCTTGGATTCAAAAGAACGTTGAGGTTCATGTGGACAAAAGATGTCTTGTAGATTTTTCCATTGGCCATTTTAAAGATCGGATCCAGTGTGACGTCATACCCATGGACGCGTGCCACAATTCGTCAGAGGCACCTTACACAATGGAGCTACAAATACATATTCCTTCCTACACAATAATCAACAGATTGTGTTATTATCGTCGCCAGTAGTGTAAGAAAGGGACAATTCTTCATCCCCCTTATTTAACTGAACCGTGTTCTTGCAAGACTTGAAGGTAGCACAACAAGGCCTTTTTCTGATTTTGATGGAAGAAAACCCCCAACTAGTCATGGTGCCCGAAGAGAGCCGACCATTGCTTCAGCGGTATGAGGATGTATTAGTCCAAGAGTTACCTATAGGGATACCTCCTCTTTGTGATGTTAAACACCAAATGGAGCTTACACGGGGTCAATCCTACATAACCGACCTGTTTACTGGCTTAGACCAGATGAACATGTGGAGCTACAACGTCAAGTAGAAGAACTGATGGCTAAAGGCTAGCTTCCTGCGCCCTAGTGCTAGCCCGTGTGCAGTCACCACCTTGTTGATTCCAAACAAAGATGGTTCCTTTCAGATGTGCATTGACAGTCGATCTTTTAACAAGATCACAATCAATTATCGCTTTCCCATCCCACGCATAGATGGCATTTTTTATCAGCTTCATGGGGCTATACTGCTTTCCAAAATTGATCTAAGGAGTGGATATCATCAGATAAGGGTCAAACCTGGAGATGAATGGAAGACCATATTCAAAATGCATGAAGGCTTGTACGAGTGGACCATAATGTCGTTTGGCGGGTCCAATGCCCCCAGCACCTTCATGAGACTCATGAACCAAGTCTTCCACCACCCCTGATGAACAAATGCGTGATTATTTACTTCGACGACATTCTAGTATATAGTCCCACTATCGAAGATCACCTAGTGCATCTGCAAAGTATTTTTGTGTCACTCAGGGAGCCAAAATTGTTTGCTAATAAGATCTCATTTCTGGGATTCATTATATCTTCCGATGGGATTGAAGCTGATCCCAATAAGGTCGAGGCCATCGTCCAATGGCCAAAACCCCAAACGACTACAGAGGTTCATCAATTCCATGGTCCACCTCATTCTACCAATGATTCATAAAGAACTTTAGCTCTTTCGCCACACCCATAACTGAGCTCCTTAAAGCTGACCGATTCTCCTGGACTCAAGACGTAAATAATGGGTTTGAACAATTGAAGCGAGCCGTCTCCACCACACCCATCCTAGCTTTACCCAATTTTGAGGAGGTATTCAAGTTAGATTGTGATGCTTCCAACGCCGGAATTGGAGCTATACTCAGCCAAAAGGGGCACACAATTGCCTTCTTTAGTGAAAAGCTCAATGAGGTTCGTAAAAAATATTCGGTGTACGACAAAGAATTTTATGACGTTGTCCGAGCCTTACACCATTGGGAGCATTACTTGCGACCCCACAAATTTATTCTATTCTCATATTATGAAGCCTTGCAATTTCTAAACAGCCAAAAGAAATTGAAAGGTCGGCATGCTGCATGGGTTGAGTACATGAGAGCTTTTCATTTTGTCCTGAAACATAAGTCTGGCAAATGTAATCAAGTGGCCGATGCACTCAGCTGGCGAATAACCTTAATTCAATCGTTACAAACTAAGGTGACATAATTTAAGCTGCTCAAAGAAATGTACACCCAGGATCTAGATTTTGGCCACATTTGGATCAAATGCAAGGAAGGAACGCACCAATTCTTCCACTGTCAAGGTGATTACCTTTTCTATGGCAATAGACTCTATGTTCCGCAAGGTTCCACACACCTTGCTATCATCAACGAATGTCACGAAGCTAGCATCGCTGGTCACTTTGGAAGGGATAAGACACTGGCCTTAGTCAAGGAATGCTTTTTCTGGCCTTCATTGAGTCGGGATATTGACCGCTTCGTTAAGCGATGTTAAGTCTATGTGATAGCTAAAACTCGTGGACAAAAAATTAGGATTGTATATTCTATTACCCGTTCTTGAAGGCCCTTGGACGGATGTTAGCTTGGACTTTATTCTAGGCTTATCGAGGACCCAAAGGAGCAAGGATTCGATTATGGTTGTCATGGACCATTTCTCAAAAATGGCCCATTTCATGGCGTGTAACAAAATGCTAGATGCCACTCATGTCGCTGACTTGTATTTCAAGTAGATTGTACGTCTGCATGGTATACCGAGGACTATTTACTTCGGTCCGTGATGTTAAATTTTTAAGCCACTTCTGGAAGACACTATGGGCTAAGTTGGGCACCAAACTACAGTTCAGTTCCACCACCCACCCTCAAATGGACGACCAAATGGAGACCGTTAATTGGAGTCTCAGAAATCTTCTCAAGTGCTTCGTTGGGAAGAACTTAAGGCAATGGGATCTTATATTGCCTCAAATTGAGTTTGCATTTTATTAGATCCATAAACCAAGCAATGGGGCACAATCCATTCTAGGTGGCTTATGGCAGCAATCCATTGTCTCCACTGGATCTAATTCCACAGATAACTTCCCATAATTACAGTGCCGATGGATCTCAGTGTAGTCAGGAGATACAACGACTTCATAAACAGGTGCAGGAATTGATCCACAAGCATAATACAAAATGTATGGAGCATGCCAACAAGTCGTGATAATCAATCCAGTTTAAGAAAGGGGATAAAGTATGTATTCGTTTACGAAAAGAGAGATTTCCTCTTGGTGCATTTGGTAAACTAAAGCCTAAGGCAGATGGTCCTTTTTGGGTAGTCCGCAAAATCGGCGACAATGCTTATTAAATCGACCTACCAGGAGACTATAACGTATCCGCTACCTTCAATGTAACTGACCTCTCCCCTTACTATGAACCTGAAGTTCCTCCTACCCCAGTAGACTAAAGCCGGAGCTGAGTACGTTATGACCATGGAAGCATTAAAAGCAACTTCAGCTAATCCCAGAAACAAAGTATATATCTATAAAAAAGAGTTAGGAGCCACAAATTGTTACAACAAAGAAAAGTAAATATAGACTAATAAGCCAAAATAATGTCCCAAAAAAGGCACAATAAAAAAAAAATCACAACCAATCTCCATAACTTCTAGAGAACAACAAACACTAACAAAGCACTAGCTCCATACTGCCCAAGATTGTATATAGGCAATTTTATATTTTGGAGTAGTAGGGGACTTTCGGCTTGAAGGTATTCTTTCTTTAATTTTTGTGTTGCTCTTCAAGCATTAGTGAGCTGAAGGTCCCCCCTATAAACCTTATAAATTTTTATTTATATTAACACGTAGGCCCCTCCGAGGGCTTCCCCTTAAAAAAAACCCAATAAAACACAATAGGAATGATCCTAGCAAGAACACAATGAATAGCAAATCCACCCAGCGAACCAAGTGATCAGAACACAGAGAGCCAAAAAAAATCTAAGACCTGCACTTCTTAACAAGGAAAATAAGCATCATCAAGTCCATATCTTACACTAAATAACTGCCTCAGAAAAATTGCAAATTGACCATGAAAGAAACAGACCAAATAGAGAAAAGCAGTTGCTTGCCCTAACGCGCCTCCTTGGGCAGTTTTAGGGTTCCTCACTTCCTCCTTTGCTCTCCTCGCCTCGGTGCTCTTTTCTCCCAACGATCTATTATTTTTCTGTTCCATTTCATGGTTCTGGTGATCTCTTTGTTGTTTAGCCCTTCTAGAGCTCTGGTAGGATGGTAGAGGTTTCGTCCTCTACTCCTTGGGGGAACGTTTCCTCCCAGGTGCAATAAAAAATAAATGTTTCTTTAGCTTGGAGTATGGTGGGAATTCTCCTACTTATTCTCGCTCTTTTAAGGATGTTCTTTCTAGAACTCGTTAGCGGCGATACTCTTCCATCTTTAACTCAGTCGATCTTTAATGGCATGTCGATTGTTCTTTTGTCGGATGAAGAAGTTCTCAAACTTGCTTCTCCTTTTCAATTTACATTAGTTGGTAAATTTGGATTACGTATGATGAAACTTGATTTGATCGGAGCTTTTTTTGGTAGTCTTAAATTGTCTGGCTTTTTCTCTGTTGGCTTGTTGGATTCTAGACATGCCGTGATTCAGCTCTCTAATGATTTAGACTATAGTTGGGTTTTTGCTAGAAGATCATACTTTATCAATAATTTCTAAATGCGTATTCTTAAATGGACCCCTTTCTTTGATGTTAGAGAATAATCTCCCTTTGTGCCTATTTGGATTTCATTTCCTAATATTCAGCTCCATTTTTTTAGGAGCCTTTAGACCCCTTAATTAACAAACCTTAATTTACCCATTAATTAGACCGTGATAACGTCAGAAAATTCTAATAAATCCATTTTAAATCAAAATATTATCCATAATAACTCAAATTATTTATAATTTAATCCTTAATCTTAGATAATTAGGTCCCCTTAATTGGACTTTAATTTAAACCTTAACTAAAAATTACCTTTTTGCCCTTATTAAATAATTAAAGATTATTAAAAATTTCAAATTTTCTCCAATCACTTGAAAACATCTTCTTAGGTCATTACTGACCTTTGGGGGTGATTCCAATCAGTTTGGAGCTGATTTGGATTAAAAATCCTAAATCCCCCTTAATTAAACAATTTTTAATAATTTATTAATTGTCTAAAACTTCTAAAATTTATAATTTTGCCTAGAAAATTCCAAATTCAGCAAACTCAAAGCCTAATTACTCCTTTTAAGGCCTAATATTTAAATAAAGTGCTAGAATCTCTAAACCTAGCCTATTTCTCATAGTGACCTTTTGGACCCCATTTGCTTAGCGTATTGGAGGACCTGGGACCCTCTAAAATTATCTAAGGGAACTTAAACTTCAAAGATCACTATCCTAATTATTAAAATGGATCAAAAAATTAAAATTAACTAAAATTGATCATAATTCATTAATATTTAAAGTTTAAATAAAGTTTCCTTTTTAGACCTTCAATAAATCTAAACTTTAAGCAACTTGAACTAATTACCCTACATAGGACCTATCCAGAGCCACACAAGCCTATTACACTCACATAAGTTTGATAGAGCACCACTTCTAGCTCTAGGATATATTTGGGCTGGTATTTACTTTTTCTTCTTTTATATTTCTGTGATGAGATGTAATTGTGTGTGACACGTATGCTGCTTGACTTATTTTACTTTGCAGTGTTATTATTATTGTGATATTTATTTTATTATCATACTTTCTCTCTGTGATACGATTTGTGCGATAGACTGTCCATGGGCTATGATTGCTTTTACACTAATCAAATCTTATGCAGGTGGCCACGTTCATGTAGCGCTATATAAAGGGGCAATCATCATTTAAGCTTTAAACACTAATAATTTTTCATGCAGATGCTTTAGAGACTGGTTAGCCCCCTTTAAAATTAAAAGAGTGTGGTCAAGCATGTTTACCTTTTATGTATAAAGATTAAACTACTTGGGATATTATAACTACTTGTGATTTTTACTAGGATAACCATGCAGGAGTTTGAGTTTAGATTTTCTTTTCCCAAATGTAATATAATTTGTTATTTATTGAGTTATGAAAGTCTTTAAAAGTTTGTTATTTCAAACACTTGGTACCCAAAAAGAATTTGAAAGGCCCCATATCGAAGAATTTCTTAGTTATTTGGGTACCCTTCTGGATGATGAATCATATGGAGCTTGAAGGAGACGAGCTAAAGAGGGATGATATGGAGAAGGATGATCCACCTAAAGATGGAGGCTTGAAGATGAAATACCCAGCTTCTAAAGACTTGCATCATTCATTAGGATTAGAATCCAGGTTGTTATCAGTGGGGCCTAGCCACCATTACTTTTATGTAAATCCTAGGTTATACTTATATGACACTTACCATTGACTTTCTTACTTTACTTTTTGGATTGATTTATATTGATGTGTTTATTTTCTATGCACATAGAACCTATATGCTTTTTCTAGGTTTATTTATTACATGTGTTTAATCTGATTTTTGCTAGGCTCTTTAAGTACAAAAAAATATTTTCTACTCATAATTAATTTCAAAAGTTTAAGATTTAAATAATTTAGAAATATAATGACCCAGGGAATAGCCAGAGTTATCCGAGGTCGCATGCATATTGAATGCATTCTTTTTCTCCTTCTAATAAGACACCTCCCCACCTACGGGTAGAGTTTGAATAATCTGGCTATGAGAATGAAGTACTGGAACCTGGGGAAGCCCAGTATTTTTCTAAAAATTATTTTTATATAAGCCTATTTTTTAAAAATCTCAAGCATTCTTGATTTAGACCTTTCAACCAATATGTATTACATTAAAAACTAATTAAATTAAAATTTTAATTGCATTAGCTCTAGGAGTATTCACCCTACATAAGTTCAAGACCAATTAGAAAACTATATAGATGTCAGCCCTACTTCTAAAACACTCAAACTATCTACCCATCTTATATAAAGACTGGATAAAATGGATTTGAAGGGCTTAGGTGGTTAGCTGGCATTCCTTTTCAGGCAGAATATAAGCCTAGGTGCATTAGCTAGGATACGGGTATTAGTGTTTGGTAAATACTAAGCCTAACTTAAATCTAGTATTTGAGACTACTACACTAGGTATCTTGTAGTTTGTCTAAATAGTGGGTAAGTTTTTTTTCTTCAGGGACTATAAATTTTGCTTATTCACGTCATATAGATGACGTCACTTCCATCCTTTCTCTCTGTATGTTATGAGTGTATGATTCTCTTTTTATAATTACTGTCTTAGTTCCTCCGGTTGTTGAAATGAATCGTAGATATTGACTAAGCCTCTTGACCCTATCTTTCTTTTATGAGTAGGAATTTCTTAGTCTCCCTTTTGTGTGTCAATCCCCTTGTTGGGAAGAATAATATCAGATTCTTAATCAAGAGTTTTTTCGGATTATAGGCTCGAGATGTAATTAACCATAGAGGCTTACTCCCATGAAAAATGGAACTCCACCATCAAATAAACCCCACTCGAGCTGATGTATCGGGTGAAAGAAACCCGTTGTTACGATCAGGTCATGTATATTACTACCCATCTGGGTGCACTGACGAGAGCCGTTATCCTCAATGGTTAGTCGTATGTGCGATCTAATCTGCCCTTCTATTGGCCCATTTGCGAGGAACATGGAAGCCTACGATCGTCTCTATCTCTCGGGGTGATGCGGACGTACACCCTCTGCACTCTACTGTCGGCAGTGTCCTTTCGGAGTCCATAGTTAGGAACAAAAGTGACTTCTTAAGCAAGCTAATAAGCAATCAAGTTGCCTTATATTGAAACAACTCCAGCAAACAAAAAAAAATTTTTTTTTGAACAAATTGTACTAAAGAGCAGCATTATTACAAGAATTCTTCACTATGAGGGAAACCAACATTTTAGAATTTGATTCTATCCAACTATTCCTCCACTAGTTAGCAACACAAAGCAGAAGAGCTTGGTATAAAGCCTGCATTTCATTCATAGTAACATTGCACATGGGAATCTGAGAATCAAAAGCAAGAACAAAAGCATCATTTTTATCCCAACAGCTAACTTATTCACCGAGCCATCAATATTAACCTTAGACTGATTTAAATCAGGCTTTCTTCAATGAAGGATAAAGGGATGAATAATATAATTATTGTAGCCATCATGAATGTTAAAGAAAGCAGACCAATAATCTATACCCCTCATACGCTTAGGCTTCAAGAGATTCGCAGTAAGAAGATGATGAATTTTGTTTTCAAGAACAATAATGATTTTATCAGCATTTATTATAATACCCTGGTTCTTACTATTGTTCTCGAGAACAATAATGATTTTATCAGCATTTATTTGAATACCTTGGTTCTTACTATTGTTCCTCTCAATCCATAAAAGCCAAAAAAACTATCAAAGGAACAACATCAAGGATATGACCCTTAGGATGTTTAGAAAATCAAATATGAAGCATATCCAAACAATTAAAAATATCAAGCCTAAAATAATAGCTAATTCATAACCTAATAAAACTCATACCCTAGAAGCAATAGGGTCATTAAGAAAAACATGATTTAAGGATTCCAAATAAGCACTACTATTGCATACATGATTTCAATATTTCTTTACGTTTATATTCCCCTCATTATAAAGCTTTAACATTTTCTTAATAGATTGTTTTTATTACAAGAAAATATAATTTTTATTTTCAATATATGGAAGTTAAAAAAAAAACTATAATTAAACAATTTATTTATTTTCTTTTAAATGTACTTGATGATTTTAATTCATAAAATATATGAGTAAAATAAAGTTTTAAAATGTAATTATCTTTAAGTTTAACTAACTTGATGATGTGACGCCTTGCGAACCCTAAGCCCGCCGCTCTGGCGATTTAGGGTTTCCGTCTTCCTCTTCCTCTGCTTTCGTTCCTGAGTGATTTTACCTGCTCGTTTGAGGTGTGATTTCACCTAAAGCTGCGTTGGTCGCATCTTTGCTCTAAGCCCTGTGGGGGCTTGGTGTCTCATGGCTGCTTCGAAACCCCAAAATCCTTGGGGATCGATGTCTGGAGATAAGCCGATCTCTAACAAAGGTTTCTTTAATCTAGATATGGAGGAGTCTTCTCCATCTAAAACGCGTTCGTTCAAGGATGTTCTCGCTGGATCAGGTGATTCCGTTCCTACTTTATCTCAAACAACTTTCAATGGTGTACCTGCTGTTCTTTTATCTGATGAAGATGTGCTTAAGTTAGCTTCTCCCTTCCAATATACTTTGGTTGGTAAATTTGGTCTTAACAGACCTAATCTCGATTCCATTCGCAGTTTCTTTACTAACTTAAAATTATCGGGATTTTTTTCTATCGGTCTGTTGGATTCGAGGCATGTTGCTATACAACTCTCGAATGATCTTGATTATAGTATGATATTTGCTCGGAGATCTTACTTTATTTTCAACTATCAAATGCGTATTTTAAAATGGACCCCTTTCTTTGATATCAAGGAAGAATCTCCCATTGTTCCTATATGGATTTCGTTCCCTAACCTTCGGCTTCATTTTTTCAATCAAAAAGTTTTGCATGCATTGGGTTCTATTTTTGGTAGGCCTCTCCAAACGGATCAGGCTACTGCCTCACGCACTCGACCTTCTGTTGCCAGAATTTTAGTCGAAGTTGACATTACCAAAAAACATGCAAAGGAGATTTGGTTTGGATCGAAAGCTTTCGGTTATATGCAGAAAGTTGAATTCGAAAAAGTTCTGGATTTCTGTTCGCACTGTAAAATACATGGACATGCACACTCGGATTGTTTTAAACTTCACCCTGAACTAAAAAAATCAAATTTGCAGGTGGATGGTAAGCTTGGATCCTCCGATCAAATTTACGTGCCTACAGGGAAGCTAATACAAACAGATCGGTTGGAACCGCTTCCATCATCTGATAATAACGAAGCTGAAGTTGTTGTCTCACAAGAAAATATGCAAAATCCCATTGTTAATACTTCTCTGGTTAAGGAGAAGAGTGGTATTGTTGAAAAAGTTAATGAGGATGCTGAGCCGAAAATTTTTGTTTCTGTTGAATCCATTCTTAAAGAGATTGGAAATAGTGATAATGAGCATGCTTTATTGACTAACAAGGAAATTGTAGAAAAAAACTCTGCACCAATTACTATCACAGAAGAAGATATGGCTGGAGATGTTAGTGATGAACTATATGAAGAAGGGGAATTTCTTCATCCTTGCAATGAAGAGCAAAATAATGAGCAGACGGTTCATAATATCCAAAACTCTGTGAGTAATAAATTGCCTCTTTCCTCTGATTTTACTTTTGATAACTCTTCAAAAAAAACTCTGAGGTGACTTCTTATTCTAATACTAATACTTCTAATCTTCAAAATGTTGATGATGGTGGATTCTCGAAAGTGAACAAAAAGAAAGGTAAGAATGTCAAAAATTCTCAACCTTCTACCCCACGGTCTACTCGTGCCCAAAATTCTTCCAAACATCCTTATGATTAAAGCTCTCATTTGGAATGTTAGGGGAATTGGGGGAAAAGACTCCATTGCTAGAGTTAAGAATCTTTCTAGAGTGCATGGTATTTCCTTTTTAGTCTTAATTGAGCCTCTTATTGCCAATAATAAAATTGGTACTACTGCTTCTAAATTAGGTTTTCCTAATTTTGCTTCTAATTGCTCTAACAAAATTTGGATCATGTGGAACAATATTATCAGTGTCAATATTTTATCGGACCATCCTCAAATTATCAACTGTGAAATTGAATTATTTAATTATAAGTGCTTTGACTCTTTTGTTTATGCTGCTACTTCTAGAGGTAATCGTTTTCCTCTTTGGGAGGAAATGCGTCAATTTGCTAATATTGCTAATGGACCGTGGTGCATTGGTGGAGACTTTAATATTATCTCTATTGCTTCTGAAAGGAGAGGAGGTAATTTGCCTAATTCTAGTGCTATGGAAGACTTCAATTCTGTTATTTCTGATTGTTCTCTTACTGATATAGGCTTTAGTGGTAACCCTTTTACTTGGAACCGTGCTACTATTTGGCAGCGTCTTGATAGAATTCTTTTTAACAATGATTGGCTGTCTATTTTTCCCATCACTACTGTAGAGCATCTTAGTAGAACGTTGTCTGATCACTGTCCTTTACTGCTTAGTATCAATGCTAATAGTAGAATTGGCAATACATCTTTCAGATTCCAAAATATGTGGCTCAGTCATCAGGATTTCAAAAATGTTGTTAGAATAAACTGGAATGCGCCTTTATTTCCTAATAATGACATCAAGGGCATGCTTAGACTTTGGTCTAAACTTAGTAGATTAAAACATGTTTTAAACTGGTGGAATAAAAATGTTTTTAAGAACATTTTTACTAACATTAAGGAAGCTGAATTGAAAGTGCAAGAGCTCGAGAATAGTTATATGAGCAATCCTTCCAATGAAAATTTGATTCATCTTAATAGTGCTAAAGACTATCTTGTTAGTCTTCAGGATCAAGAGGAAATTTTCTGGAAACAAAAAGCGAATGTTAAATTTACTGTTGAAGGGGATAGGAACACTAAATTTTTCCATGCTATGGCTAACCGTAATAGAAATAGGAATTATATTCACAAAATTATGATTATTGATGGCTCTTTCATTGATAATGAGGAGCTAATATGCAAATCTGGAGTGGACCATTTTAAGAATATTTTTCAGAGTACTTTTAATAATAATCCTGTTACTAATCCTCATATCATTCCTAAAATTGTTGAAGATAGGGATAATGAGTTGCTTTGTTTAATCCCTTCTGAGGAGGAAATTTTCAATGCTGTTAACGATTTGAATGGGGACTCCATTGCGGGGCCTGATGGTTACACCACTAAATTTTTTCAAAATTGCTGGGAGATTCTTAAACATGATATTATTGAAGCTGCTATTGATTTTTTCAAGGGCACTCCTTACCCGAATTATTTTACTTCTACTAACATTGTGCTCATTCCTAAATCTATGGGGGATAATAAGTGGAATGATTTTAGACCTATAAGTCTTTGCTCTTTTTTTAATAAACTTATTTCTAAGGTTCTTTCTAAAAGATTGGAGAATATTCTTCCTAGAATTACTTCGAGTAATCAAACTGGTTTTGTTAAAGGTAGAAGTATCTTTGATAATGTGTTATTAACCCAAGAGATGGCTCATGAAATTAACACTAAGGTGAAAGGTGGCAATATCATTTTAAAATTGGATATTTCTAAGGCTTATGATAATCTAAACTGGAATTTCCTTTTTAATATTATGTCTTTATTTGGCTTCTCTGATTCTTTTATAAAGCTTATTAAGAACAGTATTAAAAATTGTTATTTTTCTGTTTTGATTAATGGTAGGATTCATGGCTACTTCAAGTCTACCAAAGGTTTATGACAAGGGGATAATATCTCCCCGGCTCTTTTCATTATTGCTATGGAATATTTGTCTAGGGGTATTGAAGATCTTTTTATCCGTAATCCTAATCTTTACTTTAGAACTGTTAGAGGCTTGCCTGTTTCTCACCTTAGTTTTGCTGATGATTTCATTTTGTTCTCTAATGGTTCTATCAATAATATCTCTACTTTAAGTAACTTTTTATTAGAATTTCATTCGGTTTCTGGTTTAGCTATTAACAAGGAAAAAAGTTCTTTTGTTGCCAGTAAAACTATTAATAGAAATAGAGCTCTTGCTATTCAAAGACGTTGTGGTTTTCAATCTAAAAACTTTCCCATTAAGTATTTGGGCACTCCTATTTATAAAGGTAAAAAGAGAAATCATTTGTTTGAAGATATTTTTACTTCTATTAAAAAAAAATTGCAAAATTGGTCTTCTAACTTTTTATCTCACGGGGGTCGGTTAATTCTTATTAAGTCTGTTCTTAACTCTTTACCCATTTACTTATTCCATTCTCTCAACCCTTCTGCGACTATTTGCCTTCGTATTGAAAGAATGATAAATAAATTCTTTTGGACTTCTAAGTATAATAGTAATGCTATACATTGGGCTTCTTGGAATAGTATGTGCGGCATTTACAATGAAGGTGGCTTGGGTTGTAAAAACGTTACTGATATGGCTAAAGCCTTCTCTCATAAACTTTGGTTTTCCTTTCGTTCTAATGAGAGTTTATGGGCTCGTTTTATGAATACTAAGTATTGCAAAGATTCTCATCCTCTGCTTAATGTTTTTAAACCTACTGATTCTCCTACTTGGAAAAGGCTTTGCAAAATAAGGTGGCATGCGGAACAGTACATTCAATGGGGTATTGGTGAAGGTAATGTTTTCTTTTGGCAAGATAATTGGATGGGTCCCTGTTCTATTGATAATTACTTTAACACTTGTTCTGTTGAGAATGTCAAAGTTGCTGATTTCTTAATTAATGGATCTTGGAATGTTTTTAAACTGTTACAGATCCTAACTTCTTTTTTTGTTGACTTAATTAGGATGATCCCTTTAGATTTGAATAGTAAGGATAAAATTTTGTTCTCCTTGTCTTCTTCGGGTTTGTTCCAAATGAAAAAGGCTTGGGAAGCTTTTAGGATTAAGTATGATAAGTCTATTATTTTTTCTTCATTATGGCATAATAGTATACCTATTTCTTACTCTATTTTAGCTTGGAGATATATTAAGGGGTTTATTCCTGTGGACACTGTTATTCAAAGAAAAGGCTTTTTCTTACCTTCTAAATGTCAATGTTGTGAGAATATTGAAAGTATAAACCACATTTTTCTTAATGGTCATATTGCGAGGAAGATTTGGGATTACTATTCTGATTTGGCTAATATTAATCAGGGGACTATCTATAATGATCTTACCCCTATGTTAAATCTTTGGATGAACAATTCTAAAGGCCATATTCTTAACCTTATCCCAATTCTTATTTTATGGTTCATTTGGAAATCTAGAAATGAATCCAAGCATGCTGGTATTAAAATGGAAGCTTCTGTTATCATTTCTAATATTAACCATAAAATTATTCACTTTTCTTCTTGTAATTTAATCTCTAGTAAAAATTGCAGAAATGCTAAACAGTTGGCTGAGTTTTTCGGTATTAACATGAATATCAATGCTGCCAAAAGTATTAGCAGGTTGGTCATTTGGAGAAAACCGAATGTTCCGTATGTCAAATTGAATACTGATGGTTCTGTTAGGAATTATTTAGCTGGCACCAGGGGCATCATTCGGGATCATGCTGGTAATGTTCTATCTGTTTTTGCTTCCCCCTTGCAATTTTGCTCTGTTTTGACTGCTGAACTCTCCGGTCTTCAATTGGGGATTGATAAGTGTATTACTTTGGGGTTTCATAATGTTTGGATTGAGGTGGATGCTGATCTTGTGGTTCAAATCATTAACAATAAAGTTCAGGGTAATCCTCAAAACTTCTATCTTATGAGGAAAATTAAAAATTCTCTAGCAACTATTGACTATTATATTTCTCACATTTATCGTGAAGCTAGTGCTTGTGCTGACTGGTTGGCTAACTTTGGTTGTCAGCTTGAAAGTTATCAAGATCTTAATATTTATAGTTTAAATCCTGTTTTGAAAGGCATGATAATGTTGGATAAAACTTCCCTCCCTTACATTAGAAATGGTTGTGTCTCATGATTGTGGGTTTCATCTTTTTTAGCATTGTGGGAGCTGGTTTGATCTATTATGACCTGCTTCAAAATTCCATTTTATATATCTTCTCGGTTGTCATTTCTGGTGGCGGCTATCGTTGCAGATTAACTGATATTTACTTAAACTTTATTGTTTCTTTCCATATTTTGTTTCAGTGGTTAACTAATATTGTTAATGAGTTTGGTTTTATTTTCCCTGCTCGTCGCTGTCATGTTGTTTGGGCTCCTATTTTGGTGGTTGATGATTGTCATTTACAAGTTGATGGTAATCTGGAGAATATGGTTAATGCGGAGATCATTTTTAATTTTCTTCTCGGTTTTATGTCCCAGAATTCTAGTAATCTACATTGTTTTCTTCATAATATCATTAATTTTTTGAAGTTCTGTCTGGAAACTGAGAGACCTGGGCGCTTATTTAGTTTCTCTGAATTATTCTGGCACTCTAGAAATACCAGGCTCAGTATTGGAAGAGGGCTTTTTTCTTCCATTCTCTGCAAGTTGTTTAATCCTAAATCGGATGCTGATGCGATTCAAAATCTAGAATCTATTATCATTGTTTCGATTAAGAGTGATCCTAATGTTTGTTTTTGGAGTGTTACTTGCAGGAAAATTTATAGTTGCTGTCTTGAAAGCTCTAAAGGTTGCAAGGTTCTTCTTTTTTCTATCATTTTCTACCATTTCTATTTCCTTTTAATTTTTTGCAGGAAGTTCGTGCCAAAAGCTATTCATTGGATCTTCCTTTTTTGGGTGCTGTCGTCTCACAGCCCGATTGTTTTTTGCTTTCAATTTTGTAATCATAGGATAAGGACCGACCGGCTTCTAGGTTTTTTCTTTCGTTTTTGGATTGTAGCTCTTCAGAGCAGTAGTAAGCTGGTTGGTCCTTTTAAGGACTTTGTAACCGATTTTTGAAGTAACACGTAGGCCCCACCGCGGGTTTTAACCAAAAAAAAAAAAAACTAACTTGATGATGTAAAGAAAAACTAACTTGATGATGAATCATCAATTTATAATAAAAACTGATGAAATTCTATTGGAAAGTATGTCGTAGATAAAATAAAAGTGACAGCCTTCAGCCCATATATGAATATAATAGGAAAAAGAATAAAATTATGATAACAAAAACATTTCTCATACAAGTAGTCCTCTTAAATCAATTATATCCCTTATTTCTTCTTTAATATTTCTCATTTCAAATACGTAATTTATTCCACTTGCATGTGGATGAGATTTGCTCCATACATTGCTGTCCTCTTGTTCAATGTTCAATATCCTTCAGTTTATGCATAAATCAAAGTAAATAAATAAATAAATAAGTAATATTAATATCTAGTAATTAGGAGTAATTATTGATAATAATGTTAATTTGAGAGGGGTCGAATCATTTTGAAGTAATTAGATTTTGAGTTGACATGAAAAAGAATTTAAGTTAGCTTGAAATGATTATTTTAATTTAGTTAGAATGGGTTTATCTTCTCTCTTAAGATAATTTTTTTCTAGCTTTTTCTAAAGTTGATTTTGAGCAGCTTTTACCCAAAATTGTTTGGCAAACCCTTTTAGGATTGTAATATCCATATTTTCATGTCACCTATTAACATTACTGAGATAACCCTTTTTCATAGAACTCCAACGATTTATCTTATATCATGAACCATCTTCATTAATTGAAAATATTCCTCAAGTATCACACTCAACTACCCTTATTTTGGACACTTTCTCTCAGTCTAAATCATTGTATGGAGAACTAAAGAAAATAAAAAAAAATATTAGATCTAGATATGGTAGCCTTATGGAAAATTTTCAATCAACTTGATGGTGGAGGAGTGAGGATAAATAATTTGAAAGCGACAACACTTTTTTAAAGTGTCCAGCAATTTAGTGGAAAGTAGTGGCATATTTAAGTGGGAAACCTTCTTTGATTAGATTCATTGCATGGATGAGGCTATGGTAGGACAAATTTTAGGATATTATGATTCTATTCTTATATATATATATATATATATATATATATATATATATATATATATATATATATATATATATATATATATATATATATCTTTTAGCTATTTTAATTAAGATTCTCCTCTTTTTAATTTATATTTTTAGAAAATGAAAATATTTCTTGTTGCATTAAGAAAAAAAAAACAGAGGGGCATAATCCAATGTAAAATGGGATCTCCCAAATGCAAAATAAACCTAGTATGATGTCTTCTATAAACTATGAAAAAATCTTGGGTTCATTTGGAGAATTGCTCGCTACCATTTTAATTCATTATGAGAATTACTCTCTATCATTTGAGGTAATACAATCCTCTCTTCATGAGTAGCACTCCATAAGTAACTCTATTGTTTGTTGAATCATGTGCTAGAGTATAAATGCTCATTATCATCTAAAATGTGCACTACAGGAAAATCACCCATTTCCGGCGGTAATTAAACCTTTTCCGGCAGTTTTGTAGTTTTCCGGCGGTTAAATTACCGCCGGTAAAAACGGCGTAGGAAAATGAACTCCAACGGTTTTTTCCGGCAGCAATTTTGTCCGGCGGCTTACCGGCGGTCTTAAACTGCCGGTCAAATTAAAAAAAAAATAAAAATAAACATCGCTCCGGCAGCCAGCCTCCCCCGCTCCCACAGCTCCGCGATCCCGGCTCAACACCCCACCCCCCCCCCCCCACCCCGGCGCTCCGGCATCACCCTCGCTCCCGCGCTCCGGCGATGCCCCCGCGCGGCTCCCGCGGCGTGCAGCCGCTAGCTCCCCGCGTGCAAGGGGGTTCGAACACTGGTTCCTTGTGTGGAATTTCAAACGACGGACCGCTTTGCTAAAGAAGTAAATACGTATAAATCATCAATATTTATTATTTAAACTATATACCCACAGAAAATAAAAAAAAACTATAATTATAAAAAATTAAAACTAATTAATTTAAAATAAAAAATAATATTTAATAAAAAATAAAAAATAACTAACTAATTAATTTTAAGATGAAAATTAAGTTAATAGTTATTTTAAATTTTAATAATTTTTTGTTAAATCATTTAAATGCTTAAAATTTTATTCATTTTTTATTAAATTTTTAAAAGCCGCCAGAAATGTTAAAAATCCGTCGGAAATGTGACCGCCGGTTTACCGTCGGAAAAAAGTCTAAAAGCCGCCGGAAACATGGCCACCGAAAATCCGCCGGAAAATGCCGCCGGAAATCAGTGTTTTTCCTGTTGTGGTGCGATTCAATCCCTTATAACCTTACCTTCTTTAAAAGTCTCTTTTGAATCCCACAGACATATATTCTGGCATCATGGAGAAGATGATAACCAAGTGTATTATGCCTCCAAGTAAATATTGTTATACAATCTTTATAGCATGATATATGGTATAGATGTAGAATTTTTTATACAATTATTCATAAAAATTAAATACGTAGGGATCATCTTTAAAAACTACAGTGAGAGAAATATTAAGCAGTATACACCACATGAGGGAAAGGCTTGATTTGATTAGAGAGGAGATCTAGGTAGATTTATGTAATACTTCATAGGCAATAAATTATACCTAAAAGGTGAACCTTTAGAGAAATTTGGCCGCCTAAAAATAGTAATGGTATGGTGAAAGTGCTCTGATGGCACTTGAAAGTTCGACAGGGATGTTAAACCCTTATGAACTAGTCTCAAGGCTAACCAAGAGGGGGGGGGGGGGGGGGGGTGAATTGGTATTTTAAAAAATCTTTTAATCAAAACACAATCTTAAAACCAAAACCAATATTCACCACAGAAATTAAAATGCGGAAATTAAATGTGAAAGCACTAATAAAGAACACAAAAATTTATAGTGGTTCGGTCAACTCGACCTACATCCACTCCCCGAAGGTGCCCTTTGAGTATTGCACTAAACTCAGTATCTCTCCTTTTGCCCCCACGGCAAGGTAGAGAAGCCTTTACAACCCTCCTTCCTCCAATCTAGGTGAGGCAGATAACCCAACTACTTTTGCTTCCTTCAAAAGCAGACAGAGAACACAACTCCTTTTGCTTCCTCTTGAAGAAGGCAGAGAACCTTGATCAGATGCTGAAGTAGACATCTCTAGAATCCCCAAGGAACTAAGGACAACGATTGGAGAAGACGATGATGAATCCTTGCTTGAAGCAACCTTTATGAAACCCCACACAAACTCCCCCTCATAAGATCCTCTCTCTCTCTCTCCCTTACTCTCCCTCTCCTCTGTGGGTCTCCGAAAGGATTCTGCTCGTGTGATTCGAATGCAAAGAGTACAATCACACTATCCCGTAGGACAAAGTGGTCGTAAGCCTTTACAATCGACACAAGCAGGCCGATAGAAGAGCAGATGGAGTTATAGATACGATTAGCCATGAAGGATAGCGGCTTTCACCTACCAACCTCGATGGATAATAATATCTATAACCCAAAAGTTCACGAGATTTCCCCCATTCGATACATCAGCTCGAATGGGGTTTATTTGATTGTGGGGATCGGTTTTCTACGGGCGCAAGCCCCCGTAGTTAATTACATCTTAGACCTCGGTCTAAGAAAACTCTCGATTAAGGATGTTAGATTATCTTTTCTAATGGGTTTAGTGCAAGGGAAAATTCTAGGCTTTCCTAATCAAAGAGAAAGAGTGTCCCAAGTTGGCTTAATCAATCACACATGGTTCATTCAACATCCAATCGGCTCGAAGAAGTAGAAACTAGAGAAAAAGGGAGAAGACACGCATCTCAGACATGCACGAGGGAAAGAATGAGGTGGCGTCATTTGTGTGACGCAGATGGGTAGGATTTATAGCCTCTGAAAGAGAAGAAGGCTCACCCACCGATAAGGCGTACAGTGGTATACTTGTACCACTAGCCTTTAGACCCTAAATCTATAAAAAGATGTAGTATCGTACACACGACACTAACATCAACGACCTAACTAATGCAATCTGGACTTATTCCTTGCCTGAAAAAGGAAGCCAGCTAAAATCTTAAGCACAACCAACCGTCCTATATGCATGCAAGATGGGAAGGCTCTATCCTAATGAATCAAGGATTTGTAATTCAAAAGAGTTAAATCAAGGACTCTACAATATGCAAACGAACATATCTAGCGTTGTTAATGATGCATGAAAAAAATGCACGAGTGAGAAAGATCCTTAGGTCCACTAATGTAATACATGTACGTAGGTAAAGTGCACTGTGGAGAAAAGTGTATAAGAACGTATGCATAACATCTAGAGTACAGAAATAAATAAATAAACATACCCTAAGGGTACCCTCCAAGCAAGGTACCCGCACAGAAAATCATCATAGTCATGCCCACTTCGTATGGGAAAACAGCGATGCCCAATGGCATAAATAGGTGGCCTACTCTACAGGCCTAAATGACCCTAATGATCTCTAAGGCTCAGAAAAAAAAGGGGGGTATCGTACCCAAAACCGGAAAAGACCAAAATCCTAGCAGAAAAAACAACGATGCCCACTTCGTGTGGGAAAACAACGGTGCCAAACGGCATAATAGGTGGCCTACTCTACATGCCTAAATGACCCTAATGGTCTCTAAGGCTCACAGAAGGGGGCAAGCTTTGACCTATAGGGTCAAAGCTTCGTCAGTGAACTATCCTAAGGCCAGCTACCTAAACATGCTAGAATACCTATTAATAATTTGTGTGTGAAGTGTAACAGTTTCGATATCTAATTAAAAGAATTTGCTTTACAAGTTGCAGAGATTATACCTGATTATGGCGCTGCCACTTAAAAGCTCAAAGCAAGCAATTCCAAATTGTGGCACGGCCACTTAAAAGCTTCAAGCGAGCAAGTCATCCAAATGTACCTCGCAAGATAAAATGAAAGAAAAATACACAAATGAGCGTAGATGCCATTCAAAAAATAAATGCATGTAAGTAAGAATGTAACAAATAGGAAATCTAATAATAGCAATTATAAAGCAAGTGCATGTAGTAAATACTGAATAACAAAAGAAAATGTTAGCCTAACCTAGGGCTAAAGGTCGTGTCCTAACCAAACAAGTCTAAGGTGTGTGTAACAGGCTGTGTAGTTTTGGATAGGTCATATGTAGGATGATTTAATTAGAATTGTTTGCATTTGATTTGTTAAAAGGCCAAAAGAGAAATTTTAATTGAAGTTTAAATCTTAATACTTTAAGATTGATTTTAGAGATTGTATTTGAGGATTTGATTGATTATTTTGTTGGTTGTAAATTAAAAAGAAAGGTGAATTGGGTAATTTATTATCAATTAAGGTTTGATTTAAGATAGTTAAGAAATTAGTTTTAGGTTTTAACACCCCATTAAATCCATTCGTGGCGTTGTGCCACCAGGCTCGAGGAACTAGGCCTCCTTAGGACACTTAGCCCCGCAGCCCGGAGTAGTCCATCCAATAAACTTCACTTCTGGAGTGGTTATTATGTATTAAGGGGTTTATTTATCGATTTTAAAAGATTAGTCTAAGATTTGATCTTTAGAAGTATTTTATCTCAATAAATTTTAATTTATATTTAATCTCTTAATTAGATCTACATATTTTAAACCTTAAATTGATTAGGGATTTATTATTAGATTAGTTAGATTTGATTTAGATGTATGTCTTATGTTTATAGTTTAATGATTACAAATGTTAATAATAACTTAATTAAGAATTAAATATTTTTTTAACATGTTTTAAGAATTAGGTTATAAATGGTTGGTTGATTATTAATGGATTAAGGAAACTAGAACCTAGGAAGACGTGTCACTAAGTTTGATTTTGATGTCTCTATCTTATAAGGAGCATGCACCCTAAGTTTATATTTTCTAAAACTTGATCCTTAATTTTTGTCCTTAAATGTCACTAGAGTTGTAGGACTAAAAGATGTGTTATTTTCTAACCCTTAAGACTTTCATACGTGTGTCACTAAGTTTAGAGATTTATGCATAAAAGTATGATAATAAATAGAAAGATGAGAAGTGAAAAGAAAGACGACTAACCGTGATAAAGAGAAAAGAATGAAAATCGTATATAAAAGAGATGTAGGCATTGTTGTTTTGGACACACTTCTTTAAAGACAAGTGTATCCTAAAGCAACATCAACAATGCCCTTTAATGTTCCCACAATCTAAATGAGGCACCTGATACATTTCAGACATCTACCTATAACGCACTATAAACAAAGTCCAAAGCAACTAAGGGGAAACAAACCTCTAAAACCAAACTTAAAGGTGGACTCTCTTCTGTTTTATGTCTATCTAAAATTCCATGTTTTTTAGAAGTTAACACTAAAGTAAGCTAACTCAAACAAGGAAAGACTGTTTTACTCTAAAAAGGCGCTAACAACTTCTAACCCAAAGTTACCTAAAGCTTTAAACCCCAAATCTCATTCTTTAGAAACTAATGCGATTCAATAGGAAATCAATTCATGCACTAATCATTAGCTTGCTCTAAGAAAAACTACTAAGGGACTTTACTACACTAAGCAAATCACCAAATTATAAGCTTCCAAATACTCCATAAAAATCTCTAAATTAAGTGCCACACAAAACCTTACACAAATTACCTACCAAAGTTCTTCTTTTGTTTTCGACCCAAAACCCTACAAAAAGACTAACAATCAAGCGCCTCTTTTTAATTAGGTGTGGGGTAGAAAACATAAAGCTTTCCAACGAGAAAGTTTTATAAGGAAAACTTCTCATTGTAAAACACCCATAAAATTTGTCGTATAAAACAAATCCAAAGCCACTAATAAATCATTCCAACCAAAGCAAAACAAGACATCTTTCAATCAAAAGCGACTTCCCAAATTGGCAACACAAAGCGACTCGTAAGAAAACTTCAATAAAAGCAAGGAGAAACATTCACAAAGCTCTCTAAATATAAAACAACTTATTCAAATGAAATTCAAGTGTCGTCAGTTGGCGTCGACGGATGAACAACTACAAAAGTATGGAGTCATAATTTTTATATAAATCTTTAGTACAAACAAAGCCACGAAAGTTCAAAATATTTGTTTCCAAATATATCGCGAAACTCAAAATATCAGCAAGGTTTAAATAAACTAATTAAAGGGAAATCTCTTAGATTTTATGAGAATCTATGCAAACTACCCATAAGAGACTTAATATTGTCCGACCAAGAAGCACTGAAAGCAGTTCTTAAAGAAATGAGCTAACTGTAGAATTATCTATGAAGCAAATTTAAGTAATTTTATGCAATGTGCTGTGAAACAACTTCAGGATACTAGATGACCTCCAATTTAATACCACCTTCTCCAGGTCAATGATGAGGAATGTTTTTCAAAAGGTATTCAAACTTAGCCCATGTTACTAATATCAAACACCAAGTTATAACCAAGCAAGTATCACTAACCATGACTAAGTTCAAAGGTATCATGTTCAGGTATTAAAGAGCTAAGCAAATGAACTCAACAAGTCATAATAATGGCAGCGTAACATCTACTCAAATTTTAACATCAAATGCAAATGTATATACGTGTGAAAACGAGTAAATTTATGTGTGAAAACGAGAGCATAAATTTACCAAGCATCCTTTTGAATTTAGATAAGTCATGGTAACCTCCACATCTTTCACCAAACATCCTTTTAAATGTCAAATAATAATTAAAAAAAAACCAACAGGAAGAAAAATTCATATCTAATGCTTGGAGAAGAGAAAGGGGTAGAAAACCAACTTCACGATCAAACTTATAAAACCTTACTAACGGATGATACTTGGGATAAATCATTAGTTGCCAACTAATTCATGTAATCACTAAAGAAAATACTAACTCATGCTCAAACCTTTTTTTTTATATAAATGTATATTTTAATAAAGTATATCATGCACACATGCCATAAGAGATAAGACTACGACGACTACAACTAACCAAATTTTCATGTTATATAAAGAAATGATTCCGACGTCTCAAAACATATGATTTCCTACACATCGTTACTTAAAAAAAATTCTCAAATATTAGAGGGCAAAGTACAAGATTTCCAACCAAGGGCTTTCAAAGAAAATAGCATAAAGTTTCATGCTCCAGGGTCATACATGCTCACAGTTAAGGGACACAAAGTAAGCATGACAAAATACTCATGCCTCACAACATCAAACAAGTTCCCCTTTACTCATTTTTTTTTAAACAATATAGGCTTGTTTGCACCATATAAAACCACTCATAGCTAGCAAAAACCATTATCATTTTTTATATTTTAAGAATTAAAACTTGCCATGAAAATATCAATGGAAAGAGAGGTCTAAAACACTTCATTAGAAATCTTTGTAAGAAACCTAGCGAATATAATTATGTCGCACCTCACAATGATGACGAAAAGATGAGGCCAAGTTTCAAATCTATACATGCTAGCCAAAACACTTGGTTAGAAGATTTCAAATGTAAACTTACGTCTCTCAAAACACCATGATTTCTTCTCAAAGACATTTCTTCAAACACTTGGCATACGCATTTTTAGAAAGGAAACAATATGGCTTTCATGCTTTATCAAATTGTATAACATGTTTCAAGTATGATTTTTATAAACCCATTATTCATTCTCGAACGACGTAAATCAACACATGATGGCAAGGTTATCTATGCAAAGTTTCATAAAGCTCAATATTGAGAATAAAAGTTCCTACTATAAATCATGAGAATTCTATCCACATTCTTTTTATTTAGTCAAAAATAAGCTTCACGTATAAACCATTTACAAGTTCTTAAAGCCATGAAGCAACACATCTCAATATTTGAAGGAAACATGTATATACTCATAAATGGGATTCTCGAAATACATGAAATATTCCGCTAACGCAATATTTGAAAGTTTAAGTATTCAAGTATAGGTATAAGCTTAGTTCTATCCATTGATTTACAAGAAGATTTAGAAGCAAATCAAACAGAAAATATACCCATATATCCTAGTCATCGGATATATAGAATATATCATAATTTTTTCATACAAGTACTAGAATATCATAATAAATATGAAATAATTCAAGTCAATGGAGAACATGAGGCGTGAACATGACCTGGACCTAGCAATCCACTTTCACCCTTTATGAATCATATAAATAAACTATTTCCCTTGGGCCATTTCTACTTGGCTGATAAAAAGAAACTTTGCCTAAATGATCTCAACACTATCCGTCCACTTAAGTTTAATCAAATGAAATTCATTTGATTTAATTAAAGAGGTTCCCTCTTTGAATAACAACAATCCAATATCTCACTTATTAACAGGATTCTAAAAAGAAACAAACAGAGAAAAATGTAGCCATTTAGAGAAAGGAAAAGAGACCAAATTTTGAAGATAATCAATAGACCTCAAAACCCTCCATGTAAGCAAATACTCATGGCTTTTCCTTGGGAGTAATTCATCAAACACTTGATATGCAATGTTCATGAAATCACATAAAAGAAACTAGCATAGAGATTCAATTTGCACACCTGATAAACTTGCATCCTCTAAGTAATTTTATACAAGAATCTCATGATTCACATGACAAATCACTTCAATACGAAATCATGGAAACGAACGCATAGAAAAAGGAAGTAGAGAATATAACATTCTCAGATTTTGTAAAGAAATTCCACAATATTCCTCTTTCATTCACCGATGAAGAAGAATAAGAAAAGAAGAAGAAATAAGAAAAACAGGAAAAGAAGAAGAAAGAAGGAGGAGGAGGAGGAGGGGAAGCTTACTTTGCAGAGAAAAGGAGTTCGGGTAGATCCAGGCGTCGGGACGGCTGGCGGTGAGGCGACTTCGGGATGGCTAGAGGCATCGGGAAGGGGGGGAAGTCGACGATCCAAGCGGCTTCGGATAGAAGGAGCAAGGGTTTCGGGTTCGGTCCCTACGCGAGAGAGAGGAGGAAGGGGATCGGGATTCGCCTGGGTTGCTTCTTGGACGAGAGCTCGAGAGGGAGCGGAATCCCGAGAGAGAGGAAAGGCCAGGGTACTCAATGCGACTGAATACTGTGGCAACGGTCGATTTTTGGATTTTGAGGAAATCGGAGCCGTTCGATGCGATTACCGGATTTAGGAATAGATTCAAATTAAGCCAAAAGTAGATTGGAATCTATCTAAATTAAATTGAATTGATTTTAATCAGATTTGGGCTCAAATGATTTGATCAAATAAAATCAAAGACGATTCGGGTCAAATTGAACTCGATTCGAGTCGACTCGAGCTTGAATTTGGTTTGACGAGGTTCGATCGAATTGATCGAATGTCCTCGATGGTATTCGAGCGAAAAACGAGGTCAACATCCTCTTAGCTCTCTTAGGTCAGAATAGCAGCAAAAGATTATCTCGTGAGTAGAATAAGAGGTCTTATATAGAAGAGCTTTGAAATAGCTCTTAATTGCAATAAACTGACATTATTGTCTAAGATGATATAAATATCATCATGTACAACCAGTACAAATTAAGCTCAAGCAGCCATGATGATTTGGGACGATCAGAATGTTTTTATTCATATCGTTTAGGCCGATAGTATATTGTCCTGTATAATTAGTATAAATCATTGAATATCGCCCAGAACATTGCCCTGAATAGAAGCTGGCCAATATTTGATCGTCCAGGAGTAACAAAGGTTTTTGAACTGATCATAATTAAATCTTAATTCCTTTTCTTAATTATCAAATTAATTTAGGCATAATTGTGTTGCATCATCCAGAATAATGTCCTAGATGATGTCCAAAAATAAAAGCTACCTAAATAGATCTGGCGGCTAATTCTTTCTGATTTAAGCCTATCGTCCTGATCGATACAAATATCGTCCAAGACAATGCGCTTAATGACGGCTGCCTTAATCAGGATGTCATAGTTTCTATTTTAAATTGATCATCCAGACTAATTTTGGAATCGTCCCAGACGATGTGAGCAAAAACAAATAACTCTAAAACAATCAAAAAAATTCTCCCATGTGTGTGTGTGTAAGGTTACTTAGCATTAGGAACCACATCGTTTATAATAGACTAAAAAAAAAAAAAGTTTACAGACTAACTCAAACCTAGTCTACCCAATTTTGAGTTGGTTCAAATTGCAGTTTGATGTTGTGTACCTGAAATGTTAGTAGGCAAGACAGTCATAGAGAAACAGAAGTGTTTACTATCATCAAAATTCTATTTCATGAAAATAAATTCACAATAATCTCCCCCTTTTTTATGATAACAAACACAGAAAATAATTAAAGTGGTTTAATGAAAATAGTGTGAGGAAAAATATAGATCAACTAACCAATAAAAAAATATAATAAAATAAATAGTATAATTACTCAAAGAAAAGTACAAACTAGAGCAGTACAGCTACCCCCCTTTTGACATCACAAAAAAGAGGGGAAAAAAAGAAAAATAACACATAAACTAAAAAATAGGAGAAGATTAAAATAATGAAAATAGACTAAAAGAAAGACAGCCCATGATCATTCGAAGGTGGAGGTGGTGGTGGTGGATGTGGCTAAAAGTAACTGGAAAGAGTCACAAACTTCTCCCCTAGCCAAGTCATATCTTAGTCATGCTGGTTCTACTGGTGAGCCACATAAGAGTCAAAACAAGCAACATCCTCAATATGTTGCTTCTCCTGTGCAACAACATAGGTCTCAAACCGTGTCTCCCACTAGTCAAATCGCTCCACCAACTGATACAACTGAGAGTGCTGGCAGAGTGGAGTAGGTGCAGGAACAGGTGCAAGAATTGCCTCCTCCTCAGCTCCCTCGGCTTCCTCATGCCCCTGGTGAGATGAGTACTATGAAGAACATGGAAAGAGTTGTTTGAGTAGAAGGTGGGCTAAAAGTTTGGTGAGGCAGGATATTGGAGGTTGTATTTGGATTCTAGAATATAGGTAATGATATGTCCTAGGGCTAGATTGAGTAGGGGTGTCAATTCGGGTCAACGGGTCGGGTTCGGATCGAACCCGGCACTGTTCGGGTCAACCCGAACCCGACCCATTTTTAAAAACGGGTCAGGTTTCTGGACCCGAACCCGACCCAATTCAGGTCCGGGTCAACCCGACCCGACACGAATGACCCGGAATTGCTAGTTTTCAGGTCAAAAATCGGGTCAATCTTCGTTTTTCGGGTCAAAATCGGGTCAAACTCGAATTTTCGGGTCAAATATGAGTTTTCGTGTCACTTTCGGGTCAATTTCATGTTTCCGTGTCAACCCGAACCCGACCCGATTTTTAAAACGTGTTGATTTCTTCAACCCGAACCCGACCCGTTTCGGGTTTGGGTTGACCCGAACCCGGATTTTTCCAGGTCGGGTTCGGGTCGTGTTTCGTGTCGTGTAAAAAATTGACACCCCTAAGATTGAGCTTCCTCCTATATTCTTGATCATAAATACTAATCAGATGCTTAATACATCGAAAAATCAAAATAGAGGCATTAAATTTCACGATGGGCCAAAATATAGAAAGTGGTAATCAAAAGGAGTGGAGTGATATGAATGCGATCACCAGCTTTTGGAAGAATAAAAGTGTGAAGGACATATTGGATTGTCCTAGCATCTTTGAGTAAGCTGCTAGACTCTCCAACGTGAAAGAGAGTATTGGTGTTCCTTAAAAAGATGGATCCATGTGAATGTGTATTGACTACCGAGAGTTAAACAAAGTAACCATCAAAAACAAATATCCACTACCTTACATAGATGATTTATTTAATGAGTTATTAGGTGCCACAATATTTTTTAGAATTGATTTGAGATAATGATATCATCAAGGACTAAAGAAGTAGATATAAGTAAGATAGCTTTTGGGACTAGATAATAGATAGTTTGAGTTTGTAGTCATGCCTTTTTGGGTTAACAAATGCTTCTAGTAATTTTAAGGATATGATGAATTAGGTTTTCATAAAGTATATAGATCATTTTGTGATTATTTTTATTAATGATATTTTGATATACTCAAAGATTGATGATAAGCATGCTGAGCATTTAAGGATAATTTTTGAAATATTAAAAAAAATCAAATGCATGTAAAGTATTTAAAATATAAATTTTGACTAAGAAGTATTACCTTTTTGGGATATATTATCAATGGTTAAGGAATTTTAATAGACCTATAGAAAGTGAAAGCAATCTTAGAATGACCCACAGTAAAGAATTAATGTTATAGAGGTTCATAGCTTCTTGGAATTGGCAAAATACTATAGGAGGTTTGTTAAAGGATTATCATAAATTGTTATGCCCTTGTCTAAGTTAATAAGAATGGATGTAAAGTTTGAATGGAGTATAGAATTTGAGAAGTCCATCTGATGATAGCATCAGTGTTAATAAGTCCATCAAGAACATAAATATTTTTTATTTACATCAATGCTTCTTTAAAGGGATTATAATATATTTTAATACATAATAGAAAGGTAATTGCCTATAAATCAAGACAACTGAAGCCACATGAAAGAAAATATCTTATGCATAATTTAGAGCTAGTAGTAGTGGCGTTTGCTAAGAAAGTTACCCTCAATTCTAAAAGTTAGGAATTCAAACTCAACTATGAATGAGAGAACTCTCACTTTTAAAAATTGGGAACTTGGACTCAACCTTAAAGGAGATAGCAATAAGTGTACAAAACCCTATAGTTATCATATGATTTACCTGAAGTAATGAAAAATAAACATACCAAAGAATATATGAAAAGCTAAAGAATTCTTACAGTGATTGATTTTATTATGCATTGGTTCTTTATACAATTTTATAATTCATACAAAAATTCAGATATCATTTATAATTGAATATAAAATTTTATGTTTCTTATTTATTATACTATGGTTGTATTTTTTACCAAGCTTTAGCTCATTAACAGTGGTTGTACTGCAAAAAAGGGGAAGAGGATAGTGACGCTCTTGCAAGAGGTTGACTGTGTTTTTGTGTTCATACTTATTGGGGGTGTTCATAGAAGCCAGAGTTGAAAGTTGTATGGTCATAATCTTGGGTATGTAATGATATTCAAAAGTTTAGTAAGCTCTATATTTTATTTGATGTATTTAAAATATAGTTCTAATTATAAAATAATGAGCTTTTTTTCTTGTGGTTATTGAGCTCTTTTGTTGGTTTTAATTATTTCATATTCCTTCTTCTTCCATTTTGTACTTAAAATTTTGTTTGTGCTCCTTTTTTTAGGCTCTTTTATTTTGTAGGTCCTTATTTGAATACCAAGTCTTCTTTAGCTTGGTCTTTTTTTGGTTGATGGTTCATTGCCTCCCTTTAGGTTTTCTTTTTTTTTAATGTTTTATCTTGTAACTTAGTTGGGATTATTGGATCATTTGGTCTTTTTTGTTTTTTTTTTATTGTAGTTTTTTAAAAAATAGAAAGCATTTGATTCCTTTAAGGGCTTATAAATATTTTTAGATAAATTAACATGTAAGCCCATAATTAAATTTTAACAAAAAAAAAACCTTATTTTCTTATTACTCTAAAAGAAGGAGTTGGGGGTTAATGCATGCTAAAATAATTAAGAAGTATGTAGAAATTCTTTGAAAAAAGAAACTTTAGAGAAATCTTCTTCAAAGAAGGGCTTCCATTTTTTTTTAAATACACTAACAGGCTTATGCATTAATATGAAAGAAAAAGTATAAATTCTTAAAAGAAAATTTTAGCTCGCTAATGCTCAGAATAGCTACATCAAAAAGAGAGTAAAAACCTAGAGCCCAAGATCCCATCTACTTACATGAACCATAAAAGATAAACCAAATAAAAAATTTAAGGTGGTCAGGAGCCACCACCAAAATAAGGTCACCAACAAAAGGGCTAGCAGACCACCTACCAGGCAACAAAATGAATCGCCAAAGGTTAAAGATGACCAGAACATCATCAGATGATACATGAAAAAGAACATCAACTATTGTAATACCTACAATAGTAGAGAAGCAATAAGAGTACCTAACACAATCCAATAACAATAGCAGCACATCAAATCAATAAGCCAAAATCGAGAGAAGAGCCACTAGCCGAATCGCCACGACAAAAAAAAAGACTCCAAAGAAAAAAAATTAGACTTGGAAACAAGAACAAAAAACTGCCAAAGTGAACAACAAAAACATAGAGGGCACCCAACCCACCCACCCACCCTACATAATGGGGTAGCAGAAAGAGCCAACCACAAAATCAAGCCACTAAGTAAGAATAAAGCCCCCACTATAAACACACCCAAATGACCACCAATAGTAAAAGGTAGCCACACTAACATAAGACCCACGAACAACCCACACACAACTGCCAAGCCAACCAAACTAAAATAACTAAGCCAACACCAACACCAAACCACAATAAGAGAAACTTGGCCACACACCTAAGTTTCCAATGAAGGAGCAGAATGCTCCAAAAGAAAAAAAAAATAAAGGCTAAACAAGGGGATCATTTTTAGAAGAAGCATTAGCTCTTGTAACCCTAGCAACAATAGGATTAATCTGCAATTTTTTCCTCTCATATTTTTTTCATGCTTAGAAAAACCCAATATCTAATCATCTTTGAAAACTTATAACATTTAGTTCATCCAGATCATGAGAATCCATATGATCCAAAACTGCATCATCCAGATAAAATTCCCTATCATCCCAAATAAAAATTGACTGGATAATAGGACTAGACCCTTCTAAAAGTGTATATATTAGGGACTTCTAGAACTCCATGATGGATCCCATCCTCATTATGCATAGGGTCAGCTTTAGAGAGCGAGGTAATGTAAATGGGTATAATCATGACTAATTTTGAAACATCAAATCCCCTTGAAATCTCACAAATAACCTCTAGCACATTAGAATTATTTGTTAAAGAGGGGTTACATGTACAAGGCAACCTCAAAGGAACTTAACAAACCATGGTTATCAATATTACCCTTAACACCATCAACAACATCAACATTTGGGTTAACCGGCAAGTTGACAGTCGAAGGAGCCAGAATGTCCACCACCAGATTCAACCCATCCAAATTTTTCAAAGCCACAATAATATTGGATTGATCCTACGATTAAAACCACACTGCTCATCAGAAATATCCCCAACTACACCATTAACTTTCTGATTTTTAGCTTTCCTCAAATGAGGATGTAATTAAAAACATTTAGATTTATCATGGCCAATACATTTATAGTGCCCACAAAAAGAGGAAAAATCACTCATTAAAACTTTTTGAACATAACCAAAATTTTCTGGCCAAGCCAATTCTCATTAGGATATTTCTTGGTAATGTATTGTTTGACTAAAATACAAGCAACAGACAGCCTAGAACCGAACACATAGCATTATTCGATTGGAGGGGTTAGCCATAGAAGGATCCCAACCCGAATAAAATGCATTGAGAAAATAAATGTTGTTGAAGCTCAAGAAATGAAACCCAAATCGAGATGACAAGAGATTCCTCGCTAAGATCAAATAATGGAGACCAATTGATTAACTTTATATAATAGTTGTTTACATAGTAACAACCCTTGACAAAAATCTTGCTACAATCTAAATTATTGCTTAGTTTAATTAAAACATGTTTAGGATTCAAGAGAGTTATAAAAAATTCAACTGAGAGTTACAGGTTAAAGAAAAAAATTGGGATTCCATCCAAAGGAGGTCTAAGACCAAAAAAAGCTTCCTAAGTAATGAAAACTTGAATGAAGTGACTAGTGCCTGAATCTCTTTCTCTGAGATACATAGAGAGGGCAAACCACGAAGGGTACAAGCCTTCAGATCCAAAAAAATAGAGGGAAAAGAACTGAAGAGCCAGCCAACACATCCTTAAAAGATTTTAAGTGAGGTTTATTACTATATAATTTTGACTTTGGGGGTCATCAATTTACGATGTTGGTTTTGAACTAAGACTTGACACAATAGTTCATATCTAAGCTCCTAATCATGAGATGATGGGTTTAATCCTACTCCTCAAACTATTGTTCATTTTATAGAAAATATTAGGAGTGTATTTTTATTTGGCTCTTATATTAAGGGTTTGTCCCCTTTAATCTCTTTTTAAAATCCTATTATTATCTTCATGAATTTATTAAATATATGAGATATGTTTCTATCCTCTATAAAAAAAATATGACCTTAGCTAAACCTTTATTCTCCTTAGTTTGTAATTTAGATTTCGTTGGCATCAATTACGATGGATGCAATTATGATGAATTTCTCCATAGTCATGTTGATTTTTTTTTTTATGTGTATGTTTGTTCCATACATATTCATGTTGATTTAATATTATAATTGCATTAGTTTTATTTCCCAACCTTATTTGTATTGGCCTAAGGCCTGAATAATGAAAATAAAGGATAAATTTCTATTTGTATTTAATTTGATCAAACTAATATTTATATGTTTAATTTTCTCATGCTTTATTTTGTTGGGTTCATTAATAAACAGAGTTGTAATCTATAGTGTTTCTAAGATTTTTTTTTTGTAATTTCTTCAGCATGAATAAAAAAATATATATTAATTTTAAAAATAGGTTCTTTAATTAAGGGGTTATTAGTTCGAAGTAAAAGATGTGGTATTCAAAATTCATGTGTTTGGAGAATATTAGTATTTGATTTAAATCAATGTAATGCATTGTAAAAAATTTGATTAATTTCAAATTCACCCCATAGGGGTGATGTATTCAAAACCATGTTGATTAGGCAAAGTTTCAAATATACCGCTAGCAATAATACTATTATCGCCACCCATAATAACCCGCCCCCATGACTCACCACTATGGCCTACTGTGGCCCCAATCAACTACCTATGCCAGTTGACCACCCATCAGTGCCATCCATCTCAACCATCAATTATCACCTCTTTGTCTCAATCGAATCCTATCATTCACCACTATCATCTATCTATTATAAGATTTCATATATCATTTAATTTACTTCAAATCAAATAAAAAAAATATTTATTTTATATCTAAAAAAATAATTTTTAAATATTTTACATATGCTACACCTTATGTAAGTTGTAGTTTTTATATTATGCATTCTTTTTATAAAAAACTAAATGACTCCTAAAAGAGTTTTAGAGTCCTTGAGTGTACTAAATTTTTTTATAGCCCTTTCTTTAATATATAGTGGATAAATAATATTTTCTTCTTATTTTTTTATTTATTTCTCGATTTATGTAAATCATTTTTTGTGTGAGGGCCATGCTATTTTATTATTTTTTTTTTTTGTATAGTTCTAATCTTATTAGATTTCTTGAGAGTCATCTTCCCATCTATTAAAGCACCAAAATTTTAATGCATTTTGAAAATTTTCCCCATAAAAAAAATCATATTAAAAAATATGATGAAAGTGTACTATTTCTTTTATATTTACTTTATATCAACCAGTTATGAGTGCTGCGTCCACCATTTTTTTTAATATTAATGTCAAAATATAATTTTAAAACAGATATAGTTTAATTTTAACTTTAATAAAAATTTAATTTTTTATCAAACAATTTAATTAATATTATTACCAACAAATTTCTTGAAAATTTCACCACTCGCAAAAGACGTTAGTCAAAGGGATGACGACAGTCACCTGTGGGACCCACCAACTCTACCCACACGCGCGCCAAAGCCTCCGACGTGACTGGACCTTTCTTCGTAAATAACACGAAGTCACTCGCTGTATACCACGTGGCAAGCAGGGCATTGCCGGCGGCAGCGCCGGCATCAAGGACAGCCAGTCACATGCGACGCTGCGCTCTCTGGGCCCCACTCTTCCGTCTCTTCACATCAATTCTATTTTCTATTCAAAAGAAACCACCACCTGCTCTTAAATTTTATTACAAAAATAGCAAAAAGCGCGCGCCGACGCACCTTCTTATTCTACAGTGCCAAATAAACAATCAAAATTAGAAAGTGCTAAAATGCGCCTTCCCGCTAGAATTATTAAAAAAACTCAGCTGCCCATTAAGAAGTGTTTGTTAACATTGGATCTGCGTTGGGGATCACAGATGGTATTTAGTTCTTTAATTATAGCTGACAGTGCTAGCCAGTACGAGAAAAGCAGTAGGCAAATACTGCCCAGTTCTAGCTTATCTTGGAATGGGTAACAATAAACACCATTTTTAGGAGATTGTGCAGCTTATGTTTTTCTGGTTTTACATTTTCGAGGTGCAATGGCATAGGCTAATCCTCTTATCCAGTTAGCTGCAGTTTGAATTCTGGATGATTATCTGTTGAATCTTGTATACGGGTTCAAATGAGTCAAGTCTGAGCTTGACTAATTAACAAACTTATGAGTCGAATTTATCGTTAAAAGCTTTCATTTCAACTCAAAAATATCATTAAAAAGTATTCAATTCAAAAATAATTAAAAGTACATCATAGCATCATTTTGAAGGTGAAAATTTCAATAAAAAAACATTAAGTTCAAGCCTCTTATCAAGCATGTATGCGAGTCGAGCTCGAGCTGATTTTTCAAGCTCAAGCTAACGATTCGAATTCGAGCCTGGGATTCGGACTCATGAGTCGAGCTCAAGCTTGAGTTATTAACTCGAGTCGAGCTCAAGCTCGATTTCGAGCCACCTGCAAAATTAGCGAGTCAGGCTCGAACTACCTCTGGCTCGAGCTTGACTCGACTCTTTTGCATCCCTAATCCTTACTGATCACTTGTATATTTGTGTTTATTATCATATATGAAGATATATACCATGAAATGTTTAGCACAAATGTATCAACTTATTAGCTTATTAAGTTTTGTCATTAAAATTAGAAATTTTTGTATGTTAAGCTTAATAAATGAAAATAGAATTAAGATATGTCTGGCATTACAAGTAGGTTTTTTAGATGATGATTTGATTTGGGTTTGTCTTTTTCAGGGATATTCTGTGCATTGGCCATCAACAATTTTTACTTTTTCATGCTTTCTTGTTGCTTTAGTTTTAGGATTTCTTTTGTTTGGCTGTTATTTTATTATTTGAATTTTGGTTTAGGATAGCAAAGATTTTGCAACAATTGTGTATTTAGTGAACTCTTTTGTTAATATAACTCAAGCTCTCTACCTCTTACTTATAAATCAAACAAATTTATCACCAGGCTGCTAACATTTTTTCTTTTGCAATCAGTTCCATCTAATTCAACTATTTTTTTCAAGATGACACTTCTTAATTTTTTTTTTTTTTTCGTTTTTTAAAAATTAGGTCTCTGGTGCTGCTCTCATTGTGGGCTTGGGGTTGTTTTGGGTGGGGTCCTAGGGTTCCTATAGTGCTTCTAGTTGCTGGTGTTTAGGGGCTTCTTTTTCCTTATAAGGTGGTTGGCTTTCACTTCTGATTATTCTGTTTGGGTACTTTGTGTTTCTTGGCTTTCTTCTGATTTCTTATTATGTTTACTTAACTGTCTTATTAGTTTTTTTTTTAGTTGTAAGTTTGCAACGTTTTATCGGCTGAGGGTGATGGTTGTGCATTAAGGTGTTTGGTACTGCATTTTTTTTTAGAATATCTCCAGGTCGTCTCTTGTCGGAGGTGGATTGTGTGGTTTGCGATCAGCCTCACTATGTAGCGCTTCAGGGGTTATTCAAGCTTTATTTGGATTTTTGTGACTACTTTTTTTCCCGATGCCTTTGTTGAAGATCTAGCTTGGGCTATGTTTGAGGGCTGGTTTCTTGCCTCACTATTTTGTATTGTTTTCTTTTGTAATAGATAAGATCATTGACTCATTAGATAAATGATTATATTGTTTTAGCTGTAGAGAGCATCTGATCCTCTAATGATGTATAACTTCTTTTTATTATTAATGCCTGGGCCCCTATGTGGGTTTTGATTTTAAAAAAAACTTTTTTTTTTGTTTGACAAAAAATTGGGTGATGTGCATGTTGGTTAAGATATTTCTTTTGAAAAGATGATATAAATATCAAAGAATTGTGGTGTTAGCAATTACAAAATCATAAGTTATAGCAAAATTTAATATGATCTAATCACCTTCATTAGTAGCTTCAAACTCATAACCACCATGAATATTTTTGAAATCATCTAGCTCTTTACCAACATATTTATTTAAATATCTTCCAATACAAATATTTTCTTTAAGATGTATCTTTTGTATTAATTCTTCTATGTCATTTAAAAATTTTAATTTTGAACAAATATCCAAACCTCCTTGAGAAGCATAAGAACTTATAATATTAATAATCTTAGCATCAATAATAATCTTTAAAGTCATAATTCTATCATCAATTCTATTAAATTGTATATTATTATCATTTAAACTTTTATATATAATCACACATACGTCATTTCTAATAAGACTCCTACCAGAATACTATAGTTTAAATCTAAAATTATCAATCTCCTATCCTTTTCTCCAACCCATTTAGTTTCTTAAATGCATAGAATATTATCTTCCTATAAATCATAATATTTTTTTTTATTTCATTAATTTAAGTTCTTATCATAATTCTAATTTCACGAACTAACTTCTTTGCCCACATCTATTCATGATGTGGGAACCATCGGCTATTTAATATTGCACTCGGGTGCTATCATAATATTAATAAAATGCTTTAAAAGATTCATGTCATATATACTTGACAAGTTTTTACTGGCTGTCGACTACCTAATGCAACCCCCATTTTTTTCATTAAGAATTTAGGACCTAGCGATGGCAGTGTTAAATACCACTAAAATTTAAATATACTTCTAAGGATATTTCATTCCATCATTCTTGTCATTTTAAGATAGGTTGCATTTTTTAAAAAAGTAAAATAATTATAAATAATTTAAATAATAATTATAAAATGGGGCCACCCTAGGCCAATCCAAATAAATAAGCAAGAGAGGCTTAACCTATCACAACATCTTTTAGAATATTGTGTAAAAATTACTCACTACAAGAAAATCACTCATTATCGATGGTTAACATTTGTTTTCCAGCGGTTTTATAAAACACCGACAGCTTTTCGGCGGTTTAAAAACCGCTAGAAAAAACGGCGATAGAAATCATTACCGGCGGTTTTCTTCACCGGCAGTTTTCTTCACCGGCGGTTTGTACCACCGGTGATCTTTCGGCAGTCTGAGCGTTGGTCACCGCCAGTGTTGTTACCGACGGCGTACCGGCTGTTAAACTGCCGGTAAGCGGCCGATAAAGGTACCGATGGTGCGACCGCCGGCGTGTCGCTGGACTACCGCCGGACACCATCGGTTAACCGTCGATAAATATCAGTGATTGGAGTAGATTTCCGGTGGCGTCAATTACATGTCGCGTATCGAAGTTTCCAGCGATCAAACCGCCGGTGGGCCGCCGGGAACCTGTAGCATTTGAAAAAAAATTGACAGCCTCCCCTCTATTTGAGAGATTTTCACCCTAAACTCTAAACCTGCATAAAAAATCCATTCATCACAATAATTTTAAGCAACACGTCACTATAGTCAATCACAACAATTAGAGGGGATATATTTATATGTTAAACCAAATAAAATAATAAGTGAAACCAAATAAATCATCCAAATAAGTTTATAAGTTCATAAACTAAAGCAAAAAAGTTAAACCAAACAAGTTCATAACCAAATAAGTTTTACATCAGATCATCATAAGTTCATCAAACATAAAAGAGTGCTAATCCTCGCCTGTATCCTCACTATCTGGATATGCATGTGGCTACTCTATCTCTTGCTCTTTCTTCCTTTGATTTTTATCTCTATAGGATCGCAACTCTGCTTGCATTTCATTTTGAACATTTCTCATCTCTTCTATCTCTCTCGTCAGTGTTGCATCCCTCTAGCTTATAGTTTCTTCAACTCCACTTGGATCATAAAATGCTGAGGTAGATGAACTGCTCTCATAAGCATAGTATTGCGAACCCAAGCCATATACCCTCCAACAATATATGACCATTGCAAACCCAATATGACCATGTATGATACTTCTCTAATCTTATCTTCCACTAGAGCTACTCCAACCTTATCACGTATATGCTCACTTTGTATCCTATCTCTAAGGGTCAAGCCACTCATCCACCCAAGCAAAAACAAGTTCAAAATTTTATGGTGCCGAATGTTGGACATTAAAAGAGAAGCATAATACTAAGTTAAGTGTTGCAGAGATGAGGATGCTTAGGTCTATCTCTACCTTTCTTAATATAAGTCAAATCTGATACGTCTACTTTCCTAACCAGGTCATCTGAAGGCTGTCATTTTATGTGACCAAACCATCTAAGGCAACACTCTCTAATCTCATCATCCACTGGAGTTACTCCAACATTTTCATGTATATGCTCATTATGTATTCTATCTTTAGGGGTAAAGCCACTCATCCATCTAAGCACCCTCATCTCTGCAACACTTAACTTAGTAATATGCTTCTCTTTTATTGACCAAGATTCGGCACTATAAAGCATTGCAGATCTCACCACCATCTTAAAAAAATTTCCTTAAAGTTTGAGGGGGACTTTTCTATCACACAACAAGCCCGATTCATTCCTCCATTTCAACCATCCAACTTGAATTGTGCTGATAATATCCCCTTCTATTTCACCATCACTCTGAACAAAAGATCCAAGATATCTTAAACTTGTACTTTTATTAATTACTTGATTGCCCAAAGTCACAAACCCCTCACTAGGTCTATTGCTACTAAAATTACACTCCATATATTCAGTTTTAGATCTACCCAAGCGAAAACCTTTAGACTCTAAAGTTGACCTCCATAATTCGAGTTTACCTTCAACTCCCTCTCTAATCTTATGAACAAGAAGAATATCATCAACAAAAAGCATACACCAAGGTATATCCTCTTGTAAATGTTTAGTGAGAACATCCATGACTAAAGCAAAAAAATATTGGCTTAAGAGTGATCCTTGATGTAATCTAGTTTTATCAACAAGTAGAATATCATCAACAAAAAGCATACAATAAGGTACATCCTCTCGCAAATGTCTAATGAGAAAATCCATGACTAAAGCAAAAATATATTGGCGTTCCGGCGGCTCAAACCGCCGGTACCAAAATCACTTACCATCGGTGGTTCTGGCTGCCAATAATGCGCCGGTAAGTTTGAATACCGGCCGTTTAACCGGCAGTTTCTGGACCCTAGCTATTTCTGGTGGCTTAAGCTTGCATAACGGCTGCTTGAGCCGCAGGTAATAACCGGCGGTCTGACCGCCGGTTAAACCGCCGTTATTACTGGCGGCTGGACAACCGCTGGTAATCAATGAATTTTCTGTAGTGAGTGTTCTTTACTAGTGCATCATCCTCAAATCTAGTATATAAAAATGTAAAAGCTATCTGATCATGATCATACAAAAAAAATGCTATGTTGAGTTCGTCCAACATGGCCACATAAAGAAACTAATAAGATACTAAACTTTAAAAGTTTCTATCTTAAGTTAATCTAGCTAAGGAAAGAGGTAGGATGGAGGTGGCACGAGCAATATCGTCCTTAATCAAAGAGAATTTCAAAAGAGTAAGTTTTATGTTAAGAAATGCTAAAAATAACTTTCTAATAAATTACATTTTTGATAAAATAATCTTAATAGATAAAAGAGATGATCAGGGACCATAAACGTCCCCAATAAGGCCAATTAATTTCTATGAATATGACAATTCGAATGTATTAAATAAGTCATCAAAAGGGCTAGTTTGCCTTGTAAGTAAAATATGAGAGGAATTATCGATTGTGGGAGATGAAATTTACTAGTTCATTGCTACGAATGGAACCATGGAATGTTGAGATCTGCCATGAACAAAACTTACAAAGGATCCATGTACTACTATTAGCTTTGAAGGACATGATAAAGTTACCAGGTAGCTAACAACTATAGGATTAGCAAGATACATAGAATTTGAATTCCTAAAGTATGGAGGAGTAGAAATGGCCCCTAATGTCAACCCAAAGAGGTAATGTGGCTGCCATGGATAAGAAAGGATGATGATACCAAGAGTTGTTAATGTCGAAAAACACCTTATAAGGAACTGAAGGGAGTTTAGCCAATGAGATTTAAGGTTGGCACTTTGAGTAAATATTAGTACAAAAGGGCTTGGAAAGATAGAATGTAAGTGAAAAATGACCTTAGATGTCAGTTAATTGAGAGAAGATGAAAAACTAGGGTAGCATCTATACTAAGTGACCAGTGAAGGGGAGGCTATGCTTTGAGTAACTCTTTAGGTGGAACAATTATTAGGTCCGGTGACCGGACGTGGCTCTACGTGCGGTCACCACTGAGATCGCACTACGTGCTCTTACTCTTTACTGCGTGGCCCGACGACTTGACCCGGACTAGAACCCGGGAATGCTATGTTTGCGTATTGCTAGGTATTACTCGGTATTTGCTCGGTATTGCTTGGCAATAACGAGAAATACCGCTCTGTGAAGACCAATACCGAGCAATACCGAGTTTTTCTAGAAAAACTCGGTATTGCTCGTTATTGCTCGGTATTTGTCTTCACATAATGGTATTTCTTGTTATTGCTGAGCAAAATCGACAAATACCTAGCAATACCGAGCAATACCTAGCAATACCGGGTTGTCATGGATTTAAAAAATGCACGTGCGAAATACCCACTATTCGCCGGGTCGGGTCCACAGTTTTGTGCTTGCTACGTGGCGCGATCTCAGTGCCGGTCGAACGTAGCTCTACGTCCGTTCACCAGACCAAATAAAAGTTCCTTTAGGTGGGTTTAACTATCATGTAGGCACATAATTGAGGAAGTGACTAGCAAAGGTATGGAGTCAAGTTTTCTGTATATAATGAATGAGCAGAGGACACCAAATGTCAAGGATAGTTGAGCTTTGATCACATCTTTCAACTCATGTTAAGAGTTTTTTTTTTTTTAACTTTTAATTATTAATTTTTTTCTTTCCTTATAACTACTATGCAACTCAGATATCTCTGTTTATAATTTAATTAAAAAAAAATTTAATCTAATATCACTTTTTTACTTCAGTTCGAGCCTAGTTTTGAAGCTTACATTATTATCATTTATTACTCTTCACTTACTTCATAAAACAGCAGGTGGTACAAATTCTGTATGGTGACCCATCCGTTCTTTAAATATGAACAATTAGGCCTCCATTTGCGGCCCATATAACCATACTGACAATTGGGCCTTTGTGGCCGTTCGAGTCCACTGGATTGGAGTGCAACGAGCATTGTCTTTAGACACATTTGCACAGTGAATCTAAGGAAAATACTGTATCAGTTCTCCTTAATACTCAACGTTAAAATTTAAATGGGCTTTTTTGCTTCAGCCTTTATTTTAGAATTTATTTTTTCATATGAAGTCATTTCTCACTGAAGAATACGATCGGTTTCCCTTCTTGACTTAAAATTACATCAATGTCCATATTAGACGCATCGCAGTCTACTCCAAAAACTTTGTTGAAATCAAAAAGTCGTAACAAGCATATTGTTCAAAAATAATTACAAATACTAGTTAATTTCAAATAAATAATCTTTCGAACGAGCAAAATATAAATAGACAAGAAATTCCCTCAAGTTTAGCTCATTTACATTGCTACCCGAAAGTGGAGCTTTTATTTGCCCCAGTGAACGAACGTAGAGCTACGTTCAGCCGGCACTGAGATCGCGCCACGTAGCAGGCACAAAACCGCGGACCCGACCCGACAAATAGTGTGTATGTCACACGTGCGTTTTTTAAATCCATGACAACCCGGTATTGCTAGGTATTGCTCGATATTGCTAGGTATTTGTCAATTTTGCTCGGCAATAACGAGAAATATCATTATGTGAAGACAAATACCGAGCAATACCGAGTAATAACGAGCAATACCGAGTTTTTCTAAAAAACTCAGTATTGCTCGGTATTGGTATTCAGAGAGTGGTATTTCTCGTTATTGCCAACCAATACCTAGCAATACCGAGCAAATACCGAGTAATACCTAGCAATACGCAAACATAGCATTCCCGGGTTCCGGTCCGGGTCAAGTCGTCGAGCCACGCAGTAAAGAGTTAGAGCACGTGGCGCGATCTCAGTGGTGATCGAACGTAGAGTTATGTCCGGTGAAAGTGAGAGCTTTTTTGTTCGTATAAAATCTACCAAGTAGAACTTATTTTAATGAAGAAGAAAATCCAAGGAAATTATACTAAAATTTGGCTCATTGCTTAGGTTTTCAATTTATTAATCCTTAATTTTGTCATTTAGTAGGTTGCTGAGATTATTGTAAAATTAATTCTGGGATCAAATCATGAAAAAGAAGGCTAGCTACATTTAGTAGATTAATTATAAGAGAAATATAGGTTCCTCCTAGGGTTATTATTATTTACAATTATATACTAGCGATTATTTGCTCAAAATTAATTTAACATTATTAATTATATATTTTTTAGATTTACTAATTAGTTAGTAGATAAATAGAATGATGCTATCGTGTTCATCTCATTATTTATTTATTTTATTTGTTTGTAATTAATTTGTGTTCTACTAAAAAATAATGAGAACAGGATCACATTGCTCTTGAATAGTTTCAAACATGAGCCGAACATTGAGATGTCAAATCTCAATGAGCCAGATAAGAATAAGCAATTATCTCAAATTCAACTGGTTAAGTAAATACACAGTTCTTCTTGACCAGTTGGTTGGGAGCTGGCTTAGGCTACCAATTAAGAGATCTTGGATTCAAATCTTTGTGTATACGATATGTATGTGTTAGTCTATCTTAATTGACCTAAATGTCCCACAAAAAAAAAAAAACAAAGCACCCTATTAAATTTAGAAAAATTCAAAATAATTTAGATAAAATTAATTCCAAATTCATTTTACTACAATTTTTTTCTCTCAAATTAGGAATGTCCTTCTTATCCTAATGACGAGGCATTGAGCCATAAATCTCTAAATGACTCTTCATTTGATCAATCAATCAATGTTATATCTTCTCTCTCACACACACAATAATACTGAAGCCTTAAAAAAAATCATGATGATAATGAGGAGATTTTCTGTGTTGTTGACTCCAATTTCAAACAAAAATCAATCAACCAGCTATCTGAGAAAGGAAAAAAATTATTAAAGAAAAGAATCACCAAGAAGACAATAGAGTTGATGTCTTTTCATTCTCTTTACTATTATTATTATTTGATACGTCCCCAAAAATTATCTTGATCGGGCACGAATCTCGATGCAAAATCAGGTTGGAAACTTTCAAAATTAAAAATTGAGACAATTCGAACTCTGATTTCAGCAAACTTACAGTCGAAATGAACGTCTTGGAAATACAAACCCAACAACACAAAATTCAACACAAGTCAAGCCCAAATGGGCCCAAATCAAGGGTCTGAAGCGTTGTTGAGGGTTTGAACCACAATTTGGATTACCAAACGGTTTTCAAACATGACGTGCTTATAATCAAATTGAGTGACTCAACGAGACGAATCCAACGAGCCCAAGATCGCTGATTTCTGACATCATTAAGACCTTCAATTGTCTGATGAACGGTATATGATCAAGGGATTCAATAACAGTCATCCATCCAACCATTCCCCATTTACCCTTGATCTCTCACATATTTATGGGTCATGCCACTCCAGAAATTTATAAATAGATCCCTTATTCCTCTTGAAAAGGGGACCGAAGCAAGAAGAGAAGAAGGAAAAGAAGTAAGAAGCTCCTCCTTGACCACTGCTGGACTTCCGCCAAAACACCACTTGAGGCCCTCACCTCCGCCGAACCACCACCTGACGTCGTTGCTTCGTCAGACCACCACTTGAGGCTCTCACCTCCACCGGACCACCGCGTGACGCCGTTGCTCCGCCGGACCACCACTTGAGGCCCTCACCTCTACCGGACCACCGCTTGACGTCATTGTTCCGTCGAACCACCACTTGAGGCCCTCACCTTTGCCAAAGCACCGCCTAACGTCGTTCCTTCGCCGGATAACCACTTGAGGCCCTCACCTCCGCCGAAACACCGCCTGACACCGTTGCTCCACTGGACCACGACTTGAGGCCCTCACCTCCGCCGGACCACCGCTTGTTTCCGTTGCTCCGCCGAACCACCACTTGAGGCCCTCACCTCCACTGGACCACGGCCTGACGTCGTTACTCAGCCAGACCACCGCTTGACACCGTTGCTCCGCCGGATCACCACTTGAGGCCCTCACCTACGTCGGACCATCGCCTGACATCGTTGCTCTACCGGACCATTACTTGAGGCCCTCACCTCCGCCGAACCACCGCCCGACGTCGTTGCTCCAATAGACAACCAGTTGATACCCTCACCTCTACTAGACCACCACCTGGCGTCGTTGCTCCACCGGACCACCACTTAAGGCCAAGCCTAGACTTCTACCGGGCCACTACTTGACGCCGAGAGTTCTCCTGAAGTATCACCATTCTACTATGGTCTTTTTGACTCCAATCTCTTTCCGATTATGGTCCTTCAGACCTCCGTCACCTACTATGGTCCTTCCGACCTCCATCACCAGAAAACAGTCTTTCTGACCCCGGTCTCCTGTCGACTACGATCCTTCCAACCTCCGTCACCTACAATGATCCTTCCGACCTCCAACACCAGATAATTGTCTTTCTGACTTCCGGTCTCCTGCCGACTATGGTCCTTCCGACCTCCATCGCATACTATGGTCCTTCTGACCTCCATCAGCAGACAATATTCTTTTTGACCCCGGTCTCCTGTCGACTACGGTCCTTCCAACCTCTATTGCCTATTATGGTCCTTCTGACCTCCATCACTAGACAACGATCTTTCTGACCCTGGTCTCTTGCTGCGATCCTTCCGACCTCTGTCACCTACATTGGTCCTTTCGACCTCCATCACCAGACAACGCTCTTTTCGATCTCCATTCTATCGACTATGGTCATGCCAACCAAACAAACACGTCTATATTATAACTCCCACCATGTAATGTGTTCTATATGATGTACATTTGTATCATCAAGTCAAAGCCTTCTCCCAAGGAAGGGCCTCATTTGTAATCGACTATAAATACTAGTGGCAGGATTCATTCAAACTGGGCCAGACCCAATGGTTTTTCCCCCTTTTTAAGGGTTTCCATGTAAAAACTCTAGTGTCTCTTATGAACGCTTCACCCTCTCTCTTATCTGCTTGTGTGCTGGATCTTCGTATAACACTAAGACGTTAAACTATATATTTCTCTACCGCCGCGAATACTCCAGAACGCAACATTACTATTATTATTATTATTATTATTATTATTATGATTATTATTATTATTATTATTATTATTATTATTATTATTATTATTATTATTATTGGAAAACATTCTCTTATTCTTGCAAGAGCTTTCAATTTATTTTTTAAAGAATATAAAAAGAAAAAATAATTATATAATAGGTGTGAAAATAGATGGTATTAGGATCTTACACACAAGCAAATTTCCAGCCCTCTATTGATTTGTGGTAATTAACTAAAATAATGGAGATGATAAGCCAATCTACAAATTTCCTTAAATCAATGCAATTACACTGAATAAAAGATTTCGTGTGATCCAACCCAACCACTAAAGCTTTCTTCAAGTTCACAAACCAAGACCTACATACCACAATCCCAAATAGCCCTAACATCTTAAGCTAAGCCAACTTCACACACCATGTAATCTGTTCCTTAACATCTTTTAAGTTTTCTAATCCAAGCTCCAAATTAGAAGTAGCTATGTATTATAAAAAAAAATATATAGCTATGTCTTATTGGAAAGATCGTTGGAGACATATAATTAGATTAAGTGAAAAGTTCTACAGTCGTGAGATAGGCACTTTAGGATATGAAGATTCATTAACGTGCACTTTCATTACTAGTGAGCTACTTTAGTGTGTAATATATTAGCTTAAGAGAGCTCTCATAGGTGTTAAGTTTAGTCATCTTTTAGGCTTTATATGGTTCCGTATTACACAATCTATGGGCTTAAAGATCATAGGAAGTTCAATTTACGATTTTTTTGTTTAAAAGTCATCGAAAATTTTCAAAATATATATCATATTATTGAGTGAATATTATTGATTGAATTGAGACTATCAATAATATTGATTAAATAAATACAATATTAAAAAAAAAAAGTTTCATGACTAAATGCAAATTGGTTTGAATTATATTCATGAATGAGAGTAAGTTTAAGACTTTGACATAAATTATTATTATATTGATGCTTCAATTCCTATAAATAGTTAAGATTTAAAGTAGATTTTGATTTTGAATTTTGAAGTCCTTCAATTCCTATCAATAGAATAATGAAAAGAGGAGTTTGGTCATATCTTTTTGTAGGTGCCAATTAAGTAGTCGACCAAAAGTGCAATAATGTACTTGATAGCGCCAACTGCTGCTGCAATTCTAACCAGCTCATAATTTTCACAAATTCTATTTCAGGTTAAATCTAGTTAGGTTGAATGAGGTGCACTTCTTCGATCGGTTCTTCCTCCCTTTTTTTAAAAGGGGGCTCTTCCTCATATATGTTTGAATTTTTTACATTATTTTTATTATCACATTTAAAATGGTGGAGTTCATGACTGCCATTTTGTTCAGCATGATCATGAGAGCGAGAGAGAAAGAGAGAGGGTTGGCTCGAGTGATACACAACCTAATTTTTAAGGTATTAAACTTGAGGTTTCACATATTTGGGTGTGACGTGAAAGAATTCTCTAGCAGCCGATATATCTTTAAATATAAAAGATTTTATCATTTAAAAATATCAGTAAACCGCATGAGGGAGGAAGTATGATTAAGGCTTAGTCTTTGATTGGGACGGCTTTCTTACTGCTTCTTAAAGCGTCTTTATAGTACAAAAATTAAAATTTTGATATTCGGAAACAGTTTTAAGAAGCAATAAGAAAGTCATCCCAAACAAAGCCTTAGTTTGGGGTTGTTTTCTTACTTTTTTATAAAACTGTTTTAATTAAAGTAAAATTTTGAATTAATTGATGAGATGAAGGACCCAAACTAAGGCTTCGTTTGGGACGGCTTTCTACTACTTCTTAAAGTAACTTTCTAGTATAAAAAGTTTCACTTTTAAGCTAAAAAGCTGTTACAAAAAAATAATAAAAAAAGTCGTCCCAAACAAAACCTAATTTTGTGCCGTGCAAGATGTGACAAAGAAGCAAGAGAAGAAAGCATGTTGATGAGCTTGCAAGTATAAATTTTGTTGCAATTATTTGGAGATTATCTGGGAAAGATTGTACATGTGCATTCCACTACTCCATGTTCATTGAATCGCTTTGCAAGGAAGTGATAGCTGTTTACGGAATTTGTTTTAGATGATGGGAAGAGAGAAGATAGCACATTGAAAGACCTTTTTTCTAAGTAATTATAGAGACATTAGGCCAATGGGCAATGGGATCATTGAATCATAACGCAAAGTCAGTACTTTCATAATGTCTACGTCTAATTTATTGCAGCTAAGCTGCGATGCATATTTTAAGAATAATAGTTATTGGTGGAGCTTTATAATAAGAATAATGGTTGCGTAAGGATATCTTAGTGCGTTTAATGTAAGATTGGACTTCGAAGTACTTGGATTAACTCTTGAGATTACTGCTTATATGATATCTAAAGGTTTTACTAATCTTAATTAGCACAAATTTAAGAGCTTTTAGGCCCATTTTGACGAACTTTTATTAGGTTCGGTGTAAGGACGTAGAGGAACATCCGGTCGGAGGCAAAATCCCGCCAAAAAACTCGATATTTGCTCGGTATTGCTATGTATTATTTGATAATAACGAAGAATACCGCTCTGTAAAGACCAATACCTAGTTATACCGAGCTATACCGAGCAATACCGAGTTGTACCGAGTTTTTTCTAGGAAAAACTCATTATAGATCGATATAACTTGGTATTGGGTCTTCACGTGATGATATTCCTCGTTATTGTTTGGTATTGCTCGGTATTTCTCGTTTTTTGGCACGATTTGGCCTCCGACCGGACGTTCCTCTACGTTCGGTCGGAGGACGTAATAATTGTTCCATTTTGACACAGAAAGTGTTTTTTTTTTTTTACTTCAGTATATTTTATTGATATCTAATTAAATAATTTAAAAAAAAAGATTTTGTTTCGACAAAAATTTCATTATAATAATAAATAAAATCAACTGAAAAAAAAAAAAGAATCAGTTTTCTTTTATTAGAAAGCGTTAGGCTCCGGTCCTATCAAAAGAAAGTAATATTTTTTTCTATAGAATTCATTTCTCAGATCATTATGCCCTCAAATTTAAAATCAAGATGGTTGATCTTTATCACCATACACAAGTATCTCTTAGAGTACTTTATGATGATTTTTAGTATTAACGGGTGATTGCAATCGTGGAGCCTCTTTTTATTTTTTTTTTTCTTTTTTGGCCCAAATTGTAACATGTATCAACAATTGTATTTTATTTTAGAATTGCAAATATGATTTAGATTTCGTTTGTAACAATTCTCTTACTGCTTTGAAAATAATCTTTCTGTGCAAAATTATCCTTTTTTAAAATATATATATATTAAAAAAATGCTTTATAAGGTAATATAAAGCTGCCCCTAACGAAACATTAATCCTTCCTTATTGGGTTCATTAAAAACTAATTTTACTTTAATTAATTATTATATCCCAATTTTGATTATAAAAAATTCAACCTATTCTTCATGTTTATTAGAATTGATATTACTAAGGCTCATTATCTATTTGCAAATCTCACCCTCTTTCAATCTCCAAATGGCCAGCATCATGATTCATAAAGGCGTTTTTACCATTTTTTTGGATAAAACCTATAGAGGAGCATATGCATTAATTTACAGGTCCTTAAATGATCAAATCTCTAAAGCCAGAAAAGAAATACATCCAATAAACCAAAGGAAAACATAATGAGCCAATGATCATGTCAAGTTACAATAAGCAAAGGAGAAAAACTTAATACATTTTTTTTTTGGTTAAAACACACAGAAGGGCGCGTTCATATTCAAAAATCGGTTACAGAGTCCTTAAAAGGCTCCACCAGCTTTCTACTGCTCAAAAGAGCTACAATCCAAAACGAAAATAAAAATCTTACAAGCCGGCGGATCCTTAAACTACGATTACAAAAAGAACCTAAATAATACGGGCTATGCAGCGATAGCACCCAAAAAAGGAGAGAACACTTGATCTTGTTAACTTTTCGCTCCTCTCTCCTGCAAAAAAACACTACTAAAAGGCAAAAAAAATAATCAGAAAATAACAAAACATACCTTCTGAAAATTCTATCCCCCAAGCAATAGTACCTGCAATGAGAACTCAAAACAACTATAATATCACAAATAACCAAAAACACCATACAGAAGCAACTTTCAGAAAGAGCAAACCTGCACTTCGGAACACCATTTAAATTCTGCCAAACAAGTTGGCAAAAATAATTGTTACCAAGTCTGCTCTTACCAACAAAAATAGCCTCCAACTCCAAACAATCAAGGCCAAAACCCCCATCACCAGTATTACCACCCATGGAAATCACAAAACAGACCTTAGAACAACAATAAAAAAACCAATGCATAACGTTCCAACAGCCCTTAATCCTCCAGAAATACATCCAACCACAACCAAAACACCAAAATATACCATAGATCTTACAATAATTCATAACCACCATCGTCCAGACCACATAAACGGCCGCCAGAAAGACATTCAGGAAATACTCCCAATCCTGTAACAAAGCAAACAAGTAAAAAAGAACCAGAATCTTCAAACTAAAACCCAACCAGAAACACCCCATACCAGGCTCAAAATAAACCCACTGAAAAACCAACAAACCAGTCCAACAGTCACCCATCACAAGGGTAGACAAAAAATAAAACCTCCGCCACAGGTCAGAAAACCAATAGAGGAAAAAACCCCAACACCACCAGCTACCCATCTTCAAAGAAAACAACCAACAAAGACGAAATAAACAATACCAAAAAACAACCAAAAACAGCTCAACCATGTCTGATGTAAGGTAAAGAACACTTATCCATCAAAAACATCCCTTTGAGAATAGGGTCAACGTTAATAATATTCAGTTCCTCATAATCCTCCATCAAAGAACCCTTTTTGACAAGCCAATCCGCGCACCCATTCCCTTCCCGGTAGATATGAGAAATTTTGAAATTTAATAAGTTCAACATCAGCTTAATAGTTCTAAAGAGATAAAACAAATGAACATTACCAATATTACCTTTGCCCACATTTTGAACAATAAAAAGAGAGTCCACTTCAATCCATACATTGTTAAAACCCATTTTTAAGCAGAGATCTAAACCAAAATGGAGAGCCTGTAACTCAACAAAAATAAAAAGAGAGTCCACTAAATTTTCACCACAAAAATCCCTAATGAGCCCACCCGCTCCAGCCTTTTCCCTATCAACTGAACCGTCAGTATTTAATTTCACATAAGGCGGTTTTGGTTTAATCCAATAAACGAAAGAATCCAGAATATTAACCACCGTCGTATCTAAATGAATATCAAAAACCCCATCTAAAACCGCATGCTTAGCAAAAGTCTTGCTCGAAATCACATTCAAATTAAAAAGCTGGGACACCTTTCTCTTAATATTGTTAATAATAAGAGTAGGATCCATCTTGATATTATCATGCTTAGCCTCATTACGAGCTTTCCAAATATACCATAAAATCAAAATATGCAAAAAATTCAGGATATGGCATTTGATAGGAATAAACCAACTTTCAAGCATAGAAGCTAAGCTGTTCTGATACATGCTCATATTTTGATTAGTAATACCACTAAAATACAACCAAACCTTTTGCGCCACCAAACCATTAATGAACAAATGATCAATTTCTTCAGTATTCGAGCAACAAAAACATTTAGAGGCTAAAGTAATACCCTTTTTTTGAAGCAAATTATCCACAGGGATATAACCTTTAATGCTTCTCCAAGCAAAAATCAAATAAGTAATAGGAAAAGAACTATGCCAAATGGCCCTAAATAAAAGAGATTTCTGGGCAGGCATCCTGAAATTCTCCCAAATATTACTCATTTGAATATTACCATTAGTAGAAGCAGAACATAAAATAGTATCGTTGCAAGTAAGTTGTAAGGGAATATTCAAGATCATATCCACCACACAGTTAGGCACAAAATCTATCAATTTATTCAAATTCCAGCTATTATTCAGCAAAAAGAAGAAACTTTAATAGGCTCAATGGTGTGAGTATTTAAAAGAGAGTCAATAGAAAAATCCCCTAACCATTTATCATGCCAAAAATAAACATCTCCCTTTCCCAACCCCCATTGGATAAAATTCTCCGCTTCCCATTTAATACTACACAATCTTTTCCAAGTCTGAGAGTCGGCATTTTTAAAAGAACATAAAATCGGATGCATATTATGACAATATTTAACATTCATGTAACGAGCCCATAAACTGCTGTTAGATCTAAAAGCAAACCACAATTTATGAGAAAAAGCAATAGCGGTATCATTGATGTTCTTACAACCCAGGCCCCCTTCCTCTAAATGACCACAATTTTTGTACCAAGCCGCCCAATGAATAGCATTAGAATTTAATTTGGACCCCCAGAAAAATCTGTTAATCAATCTCTCCATTCTAGAACAAATAGCAAAAGAAGGCATTAAAGTATGAAAAAGATAAATCGGAATAGAGTTCAACACAGATTTAATAAGAACTAAACGACCTCCAAAAGAAAGAAAATTGTAAGACCAATTAGCCAACTTCTTTTGAATAATGGTAAAAATATCATCAAAAAGGAAATTCCTCTTTTTTCCTTTATAAATAGGCGTACCCAAATATTTAATAGGCAAAAGTTTAGATTTAAAGTCACAAACCCTTTGAATAGCATTAATCCTATTTTGATTTATAGACTTACCAACAATAAAAGTGCTTTTATCAGTATTGAAAGCAAGCCCACTACAATTATGAAAATTATAAAGAAATTTCATAAGAATTTTCACATTCTTGATAGCACCATTAGTAAATAAGATGAAATCATCAGCAAAACTCAAGTGGGAAATATTGAAACCTCTTTTCGTGTAAAATCTAAGTTGGACATTCTTAGCAAAAAGATCTTCCAAACCTCTCGATAAATATTCCATAGCGATAATGAAAAGAGCAGGAGAGATAGTATCACCTTGGCGAAGACCTTTCGAAGATTTGAAAAAACCATGATTTCTACCATTGATAATAACAGAAAAGAAACAATTCTCCACACTGTTTTTAATCAACATAATGAAATTTTGATTAAAACCAAACAAAGACAACACCTTATACAGAAAATTCCAGTCCAGATTGTCATAGGCTTTAGTAATATCTAATTTAAAAATGGTGTTACCCCCCGTAATTTTATTGTTAATCTCATGAACCATTTCTTGTGCCAGTAAAACATTATCACTAATACTCCTACCTTTAACAAAACCCGTTTGATTCAAAGAAATAATTCTAGGTAAGATATTAGCCAACCTATTAGCAATAATTTTAGAATTAAGTTTATTGAAAAAAGTGCAGAGGCTAAACGGTCTAAAATCCTTCCACGCATTGGCCCCCTCCTTTTTAGGAATAAGAACAATATTAGCAGAAGAAAAGAACTTCGGGTAGGGAGTACCTTCAAAAAAATCTTTGACAGCATTAACAACATCCTCTTTCACAATATCCCACAATTTTTGGAAAAACTTGGTAGTAAAACCATCAGGACCCGTCATAGCTTCACCATTCATATCCTTAATAACATTAAAAATTTCAATTTCCGTAGGTAATTGGCAAAGAAAACAGTTATCCTCCTCATTAATCAGCTTAGGAATAATCGAAGGATTAGTTAAAGGAATAATATCAGACTAATTATTAAACATATTCACAAAAAAATCCACACCAGACTTACAAATAAGCTCATTCGTTTCCAACAAATTACCATCATTGTTCAAAATTTTATGGATTTTACTCTTCGTCTTATTCTTATTAGCAATCACATGAAAAAATTTAGTATTTCTATCTCCCTCAATTAAAAATTTGGAATTGGATTTTTGTTTCCAAAATTCTTCTTCCTGACATTGTAATTGGGTTAAAACACTTTTAGCAGAGTTTAAATAACACCTATTGCTTTCACTAGGATTATCCATATAAACCCCTTCCAACTCAGACACTTTGGACTCAGCTTCAGTAATATTAGAAAAAAGATTTTTAAAAACATTTTTATTCCAGTATCTCAGACATTATTTTAATCTAGACAATTTGGCCCACAATCTTAACATACCAGTAATGTTATTATCCGGAAAAACCGTCGCCTTCCAATTCATCTCAACCACATAATTAAAATTATCATGCATCATCCACATATTAAGAAATCTAAAAGCAAAGGAACCGGTCTGATTTTTAACATTAATATTTAAAAGGAGAGGGGCATGATCAGATAGCGTTCTACTCAAATGTTCAATGTTACAAGAAGAGAATTGACATAACCATTCGTTGTTAAAAAGAAATCTATCCAAGAGTTGATAAAGATTAGCTCTACACCAGGTAAAAGGACTACCACAGAAACCAATATCGTTAAGATTACAAACATTAATCATGTCATTAAATTCTTCCATAGCTCTACTATTAGGCCGGCAACCCCCCCCCCCCCCCCCCCTTCTTTCAGTAGCATTGGCAATAATGTTAAAATCCCCTCCCACACACCAAGGAGCATTAATATTAGCAGAAAAATTATGAAGTTGCTCCCACAAATTAATCCGTTGAACTCTCGTACACGCAGCATACACAAAAGAGGTAAAACAATCAACATTACAGACGTTTATATGGCAATGAATCACTTGATAAAAATCAGCAACAATCTGTAATGAAATATTGCTATTCCACAATAACCAAATTTTATTGGAGCAATTAGCAAAATGCATAGGAAAACTCAAAAATTTTGCCACATCAGCCAGTTTATCCGAATTAATCAAAGGTTCACTTAAAATAAGCAATTGAATATTATAGATCCTACACAGATTCTTAACTCTGAGTTTTGAATCCTTACCCCCAATACCCCTAATATTCCACATTAGAGCTTTAATCATTATTATTTTTTGAGGACGTATTAGCTCTGGTGGATCTAGGGGTAGCAGGACAGCTGTTTTTATATTGTTTACCTTTTTTCTTCCCTGCTTTCGAAACCCAATCATCCCTTTTAGAAATATTTAATTCCGGAGAAGAGGTAGACGTACCTTGATTATTCATAAGAGAGGTAACAACCTTAGAAGGAGGAATAAATTCACCTTCTTCATCTGATTCAACATAATTATCCACATCATTTCCCGCTACATTACCCTTGTCCTGTTTAGCAATCAAAGAATTCTCAATAGCTACAGAGTTAGACATAATAGGCAAATTATTAAACATATCATCTACCATTATATAAAGCTTAGGGTCAGAAGAAGCAACAATATTAGAATCTTGAATTTTAAGAATTTGTTTAGAGATGCCAGGCTCAGATTCCATATCATTTAAAACAACCTTTTCATAAACATCTTCAACCATATTACCTCCATTCTGAACAACAATTTCCTCATTAACATTTTGAATAGCGGTAGGCGATTCCACCAGAATCACATTATTACCTCCATTGCTTTCCACTCTTGGCACATAAATTTTATTATTCTCGGTATTAGCAGGTGTTCCACCATTTTGCACCGCATTTTTTTTTAAATCCGGATGCAATTTGAAACAGTCACTGTTTGCATGACCATGGATTTTATAATGAGTGCAAAATTCAGGCACTTTCTCAAATTTCGCTTTTTGCATGTAACCATAAGCTTTCGATCCTACCCAAATTTCAGTAGGATGTTTTTTCGATATATCAACTTCCACAAGAACTCTCGCCACAGACGGGCGAGTTTTAGATGCTGTCGCCTGATCAGTTTGAAGAGGTCTCCCGAAAATAGAACCCAATGCATGCAGAACTTTAGAATTAAAAAAATGCAATCTTAGATTTGGGAAAGAGATCCAAATCGGAACAATCGGAGACTCTTTCTTAATGTCAAAAAAGGTGTCCATTTCAAAACCCTCATCTGACAGTTATGAATAAAATACGAACGTCTCGCAAAGACACGACTATAGTCTAAATCATTCGATAATTGAATAGCAACATGCCTACTATCCAGTAAACCAACAGAAAAAAATCCAGAAAGTTTTAACGAAGAGAAGAAGTTCCGAATACCATCAAGATTAGGACGACGTAAACCAAATTTTTCGACCAAAGTAAATTGAAAAGGGGAGGCCAACTTAAGGACCTCCTCATCAGATAAAAGCACTGCCGGAACACCATTAAAAATCGATTGTTGAACATTCGAAAAAATGTCACCTGATGAGGAAGCACCGGCTAAAACCTCTTTGAAAGATCTAGATCTAGCAGGAGAAGTAGATCCCTCAGCATCCAACTCGAAAAAGCCTTTATTCTTAACAAAAGACGGCTCCGAAGCTTTCCCCCATGGATTGGCTGGAGGAGCTGCAGCCGCCATGAGACAGAGCCCCAGAGGGCACTACGCACCCGAAAAACGCTCCAACCACAACCAACAAACGAACCACAGCGACACGAGAGAGAGGAAGAGCCGATCAGCAGCGGAGAAGATGATCGCTCGAGAGAACCCTAAATCGCCAGGACTCGAGAAAAACTTAATACATGACAGCAATAAAGCCCGCAGGAAAAGCAAATCAACAACCAGCCTAGGACAGAGCAAAGAGACGACTAATAGATGAAACTACAAATAGAAAGAGCCAATAAAAAAATACAAAGAAAGTCCACAAACAGTATTTGACATGAAGCCAAGAAAGAAATCATAGCAAGAATAGGAGAAAAACTAACAATCAGTAACTTGCAACCAACTAACAACATGTAAGGCAAGAAAGTTACCTCAGCATGTAAGCCAACACTAATCAAGAGAGACCAAACAAAGACAAACCACCTAAGTTACATGCAGAACTAGCCACAACCATCCCCCTCCCCCCCCCCCCCCCCCCCCCCCCCCCCCCCCCCCCCCCCCCCCCCACAATAGAACAAGTCACAACCCCCCAACAGGACAAGAGCAAATGCACCCAACACTACACCCAAGAGCGGCCACCACAACGAGTGTGATGCCACGGAATCTAATTTGAAAGAATTATTCCTTTATCATTTAATAAAGAACACTAGAGCTATATAACTTCATTTATCAGAAAATAAATAGCAAAAATAATTCTAGAATTCAAAACATCTATATGTGCATCTATATTCATCTCCATATATATAAGCGAGTCGATGTCAAGAACTTTACCAACCAAAGCAAATTTGGAAGGTGCAGCAAAAAGAAAGGATCTCCTCTTCCAAAATCCACAACGACAGTAACCCATGATGGGTAGAGGTTTTAAGGTCAAAAAAATTATCCGCTGAGGGAAAGTCCCGAATAGAGCTTCTAAGAAGCAACGAACGCTCTTTTTCCCAACCTTTTATATCAAATTAAGGGTATTTAGGTCACGGAGTAATTACCAACCGATGGCTTTCAAAAAACTTGAGGATATTAAATTCTTTTTATTCTTAAAAGTAAATCAATGATGAAATTAATATCTCACCCCTAAGTTAAATAAGAAGGGTGAAAGGTTGCCCATCCACATTGGGATCAAAGACTTGGGTCTTTTTTATCCCATTTGTTCAATTTTAAACTTTGAACTAGTTTATTGTCTTATTTATATTTGTTTGTTATCACTTTATGTCCATTATCATTCTTGATAAACTGCTCCTACAAGAACTTTTGAATAAGCTCCCAACACTTTTTATGCAATTGTCATTGATTTTGTAACTATCACAAAAATATTGTACAAGTAGTGGATATCTTACTATTATATTTTTTTAAACGTTATTCTTCAATATTATTCTTCTGCTCATAGTTTTTAGAGGAGCATCCCTCATTAGGATTAGAAGGGTTCTCCTATAAGCTTTAGGGACCATTAAATAACTATTTGAATGATATTTTTAATAAGAATAAAAAATAATAATCGGAGATGAAAGGGTGTAGTCTAGATGTTTACTTCATGATGATAAAAATCTCCTAGAGAGAGAAGCCTTGAGAAATAATGCACTTCATAAACTCAAAGGTTTATTCTTATATGGATTACCCCTATCATTGATGAAGGACACGCCACTTTCTTTAATCAACTTCTTTATACCCTATTCGGTAGTGATAGAACATAAAAAAATTATCCTAATCGGGCATGAATCTCGAGGAAAAATCAAGTTAGAAACTTCCAAAATTAAATTTGGGATCATCCAAACTTTGATTTCATCAAACCTACAGTCGAATTGAACGCCTCGAGAATACAAACCCAACGACACAAAATTTGACTCAATCGGAGCCCAAATGAGTCCAAATCAAGGACCCGAAGCTTCGTTGGAAGGTTCAAACCACAAATTGGATTACCAAACAATTTCCAAACGCAACATTCTTATAGTCGAATTGAGCGGCTCGACGAGATGAATCCAACGAGCACAAGATAATGGAATTCCGGCATCATTAATTAAGACCTTCAATGGCCTAGCAAACAGTCCATGATCAAGGGATTAACATCAACCGTCCATGCAAACCACTCCCCATTTACCCTTAATCTTCCTCTGATTTACAGGCCATGCCACTCTAGGAAATTTATAAAAATACCCCTCCTTCTTGAAAGGGGACCCCAAGCAAGGAATCAATAGTGATATCGGAGATAGCTCTTGCCTCCTCGCTCCTCCTCAACCACTGCTCGGACTTCCGTCGGACCACCACCTGATGCCGGACTTCTGCAGGACCACCGCCCTTTGTCAGAGTTCTGCCAGACCACTGCCTGACACCGAACTTTCGTTAGGACCACCACCTGACACCAAACTTTTATCAAGACTACCAACTGACGCTGAACTTCCACCGGACCACCGCCCAATGCTGAAGTTTCACCGGACCATCGCCTGACACCGAACTTCCGTCACCGCCTAATGCCGAACTTCCGCCGGACCATCTCCTGATGCTAGATTTCTACCGAACCACCGCCTGATGCAAACTTCTATCAGGACCATCACCTGACGCAAGACTTCTATCAGATCATCACCGGACATTAGAGTTCTATCGGACCATCGCCAAACATCGGAGTTCCGCCGAACCACCACTTGACACTGGAGTTCTTCCAAACCACCGTCAGACCATCGACAGAGGCCCAAACATTCACCAGAAAATCGACATAAGTCAGAGTTTTTCCAGACCACTGAATAATGCGTGGACTTCCATCGGACCACTGCCTTACGGCTACGATCTTTCCAACCCCTATCTCCTTCTAACCTCAATTGCCTACTACGGCCCTTCCAACCTCCATCATTAGACAATGATCTTTCTGACCCCTATCTCCTACCAACTATAGTCCTTCTGACCTCCATCACCTACTACGATACTTCCGACATCTATTGCCAGATAATGGTCTTTTTGAACCCTATCTCTTGCTGACTATGGTCCTTCCTACCTCTGTGTCCTACTATGATCTTTCTGACCTCTATCGTTAGATAACTGTCTTTCTGACCTCTATCTTTTGCCGACTATGATCCTTTCGATCTCCATCGCTTATTATAGTTTTTTTTTACCTCTATAGCTAGAAAATGATCTTTCTTACCTCTGTCTCCTGTTGACTACAGTCCTTTTGACCTCCGTTGCCAACTATGATCCTTTCGACCCTCCTCGCCATACTATGGTCTTTCTAAAACCACTGTCTCCCACCGACTACGGTCCTTCCAACCTCTCTCACTAGGGAACGGTCCTTCCGACCACCGTGTAATATCTCGTTCCTTTACTGTTCCTCTCTGAATTGGATTTTCCTCCCAGAATCGTCCAGGACGAAGTTGGATCGTCCGGGACGATCGGTACAGGTTGTGTAGAAAAATCCTGTTTGGCTGTATAGTTCGTCTGGACGAAATCAGGATCGTCTGGACGAAAATTCTCCCGTGAACCCTTCGCCAGGGACGATGTGTGATTTTTCGTCTGGACGAAATTCTTCTCTTCATGGATCGTCCGGGACGAAGCTCGATCGTCCAGGACGATCAGTCTGGATATATATAGAAATGAGATATTTTGAAGAGAGAGAAATATCTGAGGAGAGAGAAAGAGAAAAGGAAAAAGAGGAAAGCTGGTTTTCGGAGACCGCGGAGCGCTTTTCGTCCGACGCTGCTGTTGGGAAAAGTGTAGATCTCGTGGTAAGGACTCCGAACCCTGTTTCTGTTTTCAAAGATGTTGTATTTTTATCGAGATATGTCCGGATTTATATTTTTGTAGTCGAGTAATTGACCCAATTTGAGATTGACACAACTTTCACCGCACAACTTTTAGAGTGTTATAGATATGATTATTCTACACGATTTGACTGTATTCTACGAATTTTCTTCCGGTCGGAATTGGTTCTACGCGGTTTTTATCGAATAGAAAATTTTCAGGATGTTTTCTGACTTGGTTTCTATAGAATAATAGTTTTGTATTGATGTTATAGATATTCTATTGTAATTTGGAAGATTTGGAATATTGTGTCTTTTTGCAGGATTTTTGTGTAAATTCGATAGACTACTGTTATTCTGCCCGATTTTCGTATGATTTCTGAATTGTCTGAAATTGATAGATTGAACTGATATGCATTGATTATTGATATGATTGCTTTAATATCGACTATTGAATTGTTTATTGATTGAATTGACTATTGATACTGATCGCAAGTGGAACCTGGTTGAACATTGGTAGAAGATTGATTGATACCTGTACAGGATGGTGGGCCGACGGGCTTTCCTTTAAACATTGATTATTGATATATTGAAGGGAGACATAAGGAGTTTATTGATATGCCGACGGGCGAAAAGAGTGACGACTCTTATTGATTGAACCAATGTATTATTGATATCTACAACAGCAATATGGATTCTACAACAGCAACATGACCAGTAGATTGTACTTGTTCAGTATATAGTATTGAATTGCATGTTTACTGTATTGCTTTATAGATTCATTGTTTTATAGATTCCGGCTTTATCGACTTTGATTGGATTTACTAGATCGTACGATTTCATTGATTTCTATGCATCGACATTGAACATTGATATAGAAATGGATGGATATAGATATTGCATTGATAGCATGGACATCGTACTACTGCTTCTAGATTCATTGATATTGCTGCTTATAGACCTATAGATTCACTGTTGCTACTGTTTTATACCGTATTGACTGTTTATAGATTGATTGTTTCGTATCGCCTTTCTCGATTGATTTCAATTGATTAGATCGTATTGATTTGACCGTATTGATTTGATTGACGGATATTGATTGATTGATTGAATTGAAATGATTGATTTGCCTGCCGCTGCATTGACTGGTTTTATTGACTATTGATTTCCGCTGCATAGACTCATTGACCATTGACTGACATAGATTGATTGACTGTGATAGATTGACATGCATATTGATAGCATAGCCGTGCTTTGATTTCAGTTATAGGTATTAGGTGACCTGCTGGGCTTTGTAAAGCTCATTATATGTGGTTGATATTTTCAGGTCAGGGCTCGGGAGCAGGAGATAGGAGTTGATTCAGATCTTCAGGTTTTAGTTCTTTTGATCGATTGATGATTCTTTTGTACTCAGGACAGGATAGATTTCTCTACTTGTATTGATAGTTTAGTTCCTGAGTATTGTATATGATGTTTTGAGATGTGAATCGACTTGAATATTGATGGTTAAATTTTATAGATGTTTGATAGATTGCTTACTGAAGGTTTATAGATAACTCTGGTAAATTGTTGTGAAATTGATCGACATTCTTTCCAAGTTAGATCTTGGGGTCGTCACAAGTTGGTATCAGAGCAGTGTTATTGGAAGAATGGATTGTTACCAGAGTTGTAGGATTGGATTGAGAGATCGGGTAGATTGGGTAGCTTTAAGAGCTTCATTGGCATACATCGTTGCATGTGTGTATCATTTGTTTTGAATTGTGCAGGTGAAAAGATATGGATCCTCCAGTAGAATCCAGTATACCAAACGAGCAACACAGCGCAGCTCCAGTGCCTTCAGAGAGTATGATGCAGTTGGCTACTGCGATTGCACATGTGATGGGGGACGCTCAGAGCAAGATGAGTGGAAGTAAGGAAGAAGAGGTAGACAGACACTTGCAGATGTTCCACAAGCTGAAGCCTCCGTTGTTCAAAGGGGCTGTAGGACCACAGGCTGCTGAGGATTGGATCATGAGGGTGGAGAAGATTTTTGATAGCATGCAGTGTCCGGGGAATAGAAAAGTACCATTGGCAGTATTCATGTTGGAGAGTGAGGCAGAGAGATGGTGGATCGGACAGCAGAGAGAGAAATTCCAGGGGAAGACCAATGCTGAGATCACCTGGGATGAGTTCACTGCAGTGTTCAGGATGTGGTTTGTACCACCGTCAGCTCAGCGACAGATGCAGGAAGCTTTCATGAGATTGGAGCAAGGCCGTAAGTCAGTGATGCAGTACGAGGCCGAGTTTACTGCACTTTCGAGGTACGCTGCTCATCTGATTCCTACTCCCGAAGAAAAATGTTATAGATTCCTGCACGGATTGAACAGAGAGCTGAGGCATCCACTAGTACCTTTCCGGATCCATGAGTTTTCTGAGCTAGTGGAGCGAGCTCGATTGATAGAGATTGATCTGGCGACACCGGTACCGAGGTACGAGGATACCAGAAGGAGGAGAGATGAGGTACGACGAGATGATTCTTATAGAGACAGAGATAGAGAGAAGAGAAGCAGATATGAGAGTTCGAGAGGATCTGCATCGAGATCTGCGTCACGATCAGCATCGATAGTATCATCTGGTGGTTCTGGCACGTGCATTCACTGTGGCAAACGACATGCAGGTCAGTGCTACCTAGTGACGGGACAGTGTTTTCACTGTGGACAGCAAGGACACAGAGCAGCAGAGTGTCCTCAGAAAGGACTGGGTGGAAGGGCTGATACGGGTACAAGACAGCAGAGGACTGTTGCCTCGAGGGCCTACAGTGAGAGATCAGGAAACCGGATGGATGATAGGACTGTCAGAGATCAGAGGGAGACGGTTGCGCCACGACCTCCAGTGGTGCCACGCATCTACAGTCTACAGAGTTTACAGCATCAGGATCAACAACGACCAGAAGGTTCTACTGGTAAGATTGATTTGACTAACCGATTGCTATTGACATATGAACATTGCATATTGACATTTGATTGCTTGCATTGTGTGATTGTATGGATTTCGACGAGTTTTGTTTTGGATTTGGATTTCGATCGATTTGGTTTGCTTCGTGTTTTGCTCCGTACCTTTAGGGAAATGTCGGGACGACATTTTTCTAAGGTGGGGAGATTGTAATATCTCGTTCCTTTACTGTTCCTCTCTGAATTGGATTTTCCTCCCAGAATCGTCCAGGACGAAGTTGGATCGTCCGGGACGATCGGTACAGGTTGTGTAGAAAAATCCTGTTTGGCTGTATAGTTCGTCTGGACGAAATCAGGATCGTCTGGACGAAAATTCTCCCGTGAACCCTTCGCCAGGGACGATGTGTGATTTTTCGTCTGGACGAAATTCTTCTCTTCATGGATCGTCCGGGACGAAGCTCGATCGTCCAGGACGATCAGTCTGGATATATATAGAAATGAGATATTTTGAAGAGAGAGAAATATCTGAGGAGAGAGAAAGAGAAAAGGAAAAAGAGGAAAGCTGGTTTTCGGAGACCGCGGAGCGCTTTTCGTCCGACGCTGCTGTTGGGAAAAGTGTAGATCTCGTGGTAAGGACTCCGAACCCTGTTTCTGTTTTCAAAGATGTTGTATTTTTATCGAGATATGTCCGGATTTATATTTTTGTAGTCGAGTAATTGACCCAATTTGAGATTGACACAACTTTCACCGCACAACTTTTAGAGTGTTATAGATATGATTATTCTACACGATTTGACTGTATTCTACGAATTTTCTTCCGGTCGGAATTGGTTCTACGCGGTTTTTATCGAATAGAAAATTTTCAGGATGTTTTCTGACTTGGTTTCTATAGAATAATAGTTTTGTATTGATGTTATAGATATTCTATTGTAATTTGGAAGATTTGGAATATTGTGTCTTTTTGCAGGATTTTTGTGTAAATTCGATAGACTACTGTTATTCTGCCCGATTTTCGTATGATTTCTGAATTGTCTGAAATTGATAGATTGAACTGATATGCATTGATTATTGATATGATTGCTTTAATATCGACTATTGAATTGTTTATTGATTGAATTGACTATTGATACTGATCGCAAGTGGAACCTGGTTGAACATTGGTAGAAGATTGATTGATACCTGTACAGGATGGTGGGCCGACGGGCTTTCCTTTAAACATTGATTATTGATATATTGAAGGGAGACATAAGGAGTTTATTGATATGCCGACGGGCGAAAAGAGTGACGACTCTTATTGATTGAACCAATGTATTATTGATATCTACAACAGCAATATGGATTCTACAACAGCAACATGACCAGTAGATTGTACTTGTTCAGTATATAGTATTGAATTGCATGTTTACTGTATTGCTTTATAGATTCATTGTTTTATAGATTCCGGCTTTATCGACTTTGATTGGATTTACTAGATCGTACGATTTCATTGATTTCTATGCATCGACATTGAACATTGATATAGAAATGGATGGATATAGATATTGCATTGATAGCATGGACATCGTACTACTGCTTCTAGATTCATTGATATTGCTGCTTATAGACCTATAGATTCACTGTTGCTACTGTTTTATACCGTATTGACTGTTTATAGATTGATTGTTTCGTATCGCCTTTCTCGATTGATTTCAATTGATTAGATCGTATTGATTTGACCGTATTGATTTGATTGACGGATATTGATTGATTGATTGAATTGAAATGATTGATTTGCCTGCCGCTGCATTGACTGGTTTTATTGACTATTGATTTCCGCTGCATAGACTCATTGACCATTGACTGACATAGATTGATTGACTGTGATAGATTGACATGCATATTGATAGCATAGCCGTGATTTGATTTCAGTTATAGGTATTAGGTGACCTGCTGGGCTTTGTAAAGCTCATTATATGTGGTTGATATTTTCAGGTCAGGGCTCGGGAGCAGGAGATAGGAGTTGATTCAGATCTTCAGGTTTTAGTTCTTTTGATCGATTGATGATTCTTTTGTACTCAGGACAGGATAGATTTCTCTACTTGTATTGATAGTTTAGTTCCTGAGTATTGTATATGATGTTTTGAGATGTGAATCGACTTGAATATTGATGGTTAAATTTTATAGATGTTTGATAGATTGCTTACTGAAGGTTTATAGATAACTCTGGTAAATTGTTGTGAAATTGATCGACATTCTTTCCAAGTTAGATCTTGGGGTCGTCACACACCGTCACCAGACTACGATCTTTCTGACCTTCATCATTTGTCGACTATAGTTCTGCAACTAAATGAATATTTCAATACTAATTCTTCTAATTCCCATTATATAATATGATGTACATTTGCTACATCAACCCAAGGCCTTCCCCCCAAGGAAGGGCTTCATTTGTAATTAACTGTAAATAATAGTGGATTCATTCAAACTATGTCAGGCACCATGATTTTTTACCCTTTTCAGGGGTTTCGATGTAAAAAACTCTAGTGTCTCTTATTAACGCTACACCCTCTCTTTTATCTGCTTATGTGTTGGATCTTCGTATAAAGCTAAGAAATTATATTTTATATTTTTTTACCGCCGCAAATATTCCAGGACGCAATAGATAGAACTCTTATCAAAGTAACATTTCAAAAACTTCTCATAAGATGTGGTATCCTCCCTAATGAAGATGTGTATTCCATAATGCCCAAATATGATGAATTTATGTTGATAAAAGAGGCCTCTTGGGAATTTTACCCATAAAGCTTGAAATAATTCTCTTATTATTCAACCTAACTACCTAACTTTTAGACATCAATGAAACAATAATATATTGTATGCTAGATTTTTGCTTCAACTTAAATATCATGACCTTACCTCTTCAAGACGTGGTTCTAAATTTGTTGAGCCTTCAAGTAATTTTTATTCTTGCTCTAATATATAAATTTTGGTCTCTCGCCCTTTTTGTAAGGTTATGAGCACTCATGGGTAATTATTAACATTGATTGGATATCTCCATCAATATGATCATTATTATTATAAAAGAGTGACATGTGGGACTAAGTCACATGATGCCTCTATTTCTTGGTATGACATGTATATTGACTGTCCTTTGTATAGACGGACAAAAGATCCTTTAATTCTTTTTAAACTTATCTTAGCCTTCACCAATCATGATTAAAAGGTCTTTGGCTTTGATACAACTTGACCTAATAAAGCTTGAGGTTCACAAACAGATATTCTATAGCGGAACTTCTAAACAAATTACACCTTGAAGAGACTTTAGTTCTTTGAGAAGGGAGACTCAATCTTTCCTTGGTTCTCTTTATTATCTCTCGCTCTTAATTGATATGATTAGTTTTAAGTGAATTCCAAAACACACCCCTTTTAACCCTCTCCTATTCCTATGTTTATCTCATCTTTCTCTTCTTCTCAAATAATTCTTTTATGGATTGCGAAGAAACCACGAAAGAGATTCATATGAAAAGTGGTAGGAGAGTAAGAAAATAAACATGAGAACACTTTTCAGGATGTTGTCACACATTCAAGAAATAGAGCTTAATACTTTAAATCAAAAAAGAAAAAGAGTGTATAATGGATTGGTTAGAAAAGAATTTGTTGTAATCATACCTACCATTAAAAAAGAATCTTCTGTGCTTTTAAAACCAATCATTTCCTTCTTAGAAAGAAAATTATAATCACAACTCATTCCTAAAGCCTTTATTTAACTAACACTTAAAAGTCTAGGGTGTGATGATTATAAATAAGTAAAGTGAGCGTGACAAATATATTGAGTGAATTCTTTCATTAAAGATATATCAATACATTAATGAGAAGCTAAAGAGATTATATATATAGAGGGGTGGATCTATAATGGTGCTGACACAGTAAAAGCCCACTCAGCTCAGTTGAGTTGCCTCTGGCTCGGGCTTGACTTGTGAGTTTACCTCACCAGAGAAGTTGGAATGTCTGCTCAGTGGCTTGGCTCGATGGAGAAAGTGATTGAGGGCATACTTAAAGTTTTATTAGTCTCATTTATTTCTTTTCTATTAAAACATTTAACTTTAATCCTTTTTAAGAGATGAGCATAAGTACGACTGTGTGAAAGCAGATGGGTAGGATACTTCTAACAACAAAGTTAGTTTCTTCATACATCTTATAAAATTTTAATAAGAAATTATATCAAAATTCTTTAATATAAATTATATTAAAAATTATTTCAAAATAATTGAATTTATTTTAAATTATTTCAAGATAAAGTTTGTATTTATAATATTGATCTCAAAATAAATTTAATTATTTTTAAATTTTTGTGATATAATTTATATTAAGATAATTTGACATAATTTTTAAATAATTAAATATATTTTTAAAATTTTTAAAATGTGGTGAAAATTACAAGTTCTTATTAATGGGGAGTAGTGCTTCAAATTTTTATTTATTTTTTATTTCTCTATAGAGAAAATAAGAGATAAATAACATAATTAAAAATTTGGAGATCAATAGGACTTTATCTCTAAAATAATTAAACATTATTTTCATAAAAGTTTGGCTAAAAGCCACTCTTCACCTATTTTTTAACCTTTCCTAAATTACAACTTGCTAGTTTGACAAAAAATATGATTCATACCATTTTTTAAATATAGAACCAAATTCTAATAATACTCTATCTCACAAAAAATAATCATAATTTATTAACATTTCATCATAGTTAACAAAATGAATGAAAATTTATTCTTAATTATATCATTAAATACTATTAATTATCTCTCAACTTTACGATAATAATTAAAAATATTTAAAAGTTGGTGGCCAATCTCTTTTTAATGTCTTATGGATAAGAAGGCATCAACATTAAAAAAATGGTCAACAGAGGCGCTTAACATAGAAGAATGAACTAATTTTTTTAATCTAAAATGGATGCGAGAATTCATTAAAATTTTTATATAAGAGAATTGGGCCCACTTTGGGCTTTCTAGAGGAAAGTTATAGCTTTATTCGTGTGGACGCTAATCCCCTTTTCTTTTGGGGATTAGTTTTCTTCTATTTTTTCTTTCAGTCTCGCTTTCTCATTTGAAGTGAATTTTTATTATTTATATTCTAATTTTTCTTTCTTTCTATAATTTTATTATGGCAATTATTTAAATCATAATTATTTTCTCTTTCGTTATAGATGAGCCGGCTTTGAGTCAACTCAAACTCGTAGAATTAAGCTTGAGCTAGGGTACGAACTTGATTACTTAATCAAGCTGATCAAGATCAAAAGCATGGCTCGACTTGTTTACACACCTAATTAGGCCTCTCTTTTTTTTTTAGAGTAAATATCCTAGAATATTCATTATTCTGAGAGTGTTGCTCACAAAATGAGCAAAAAAATTAATTTTTGTTCTATGATGAAAATGTTAATTTTGTTAGAAGATTGCATATAGGTATCCTATCAATATCTAGATATATCCACCATTAAACCTAAGTAGTTAGGAAACCTCATCAAAATTATTGTAAAATTAGTAGGCACAAGTATGAATGCAAAATTAACGCACATCTCATTAAAAAAAACACTCGCATATCAAAATAATTAAATATTTTTGAATTGGTGACATACTCAAATCAAGAAAATCGAATCTGATGTCAAACAAGCTTATATTTGTCATAAAATTTTCAAGCATATGAATCATTTCAAATCACTTCAAAAAAGAGAAAATGACTTTAGCACAAATTTTAAAGCCTTTAGCGACTATTTTAACCTTTTGAAATAATACTGCAATACCATTAACATTGTTGAAAAATTATTTTGATTGCAATCCAGTGGAAGGCCTTTTAGCAACAATTTCATAACCATTAGAGAAAGAACTTTACAATGGTGATATTTGTAGTAGTTAAAACTACTATAATTTTTGTAGGATCGTAACAGCTATAATGATTGTATTTTTATGTTTGTGATGGTGTTTCTTAAAATATTAACATAAACTATTGTAAGGGTGGTTTTTCTCAATGCATTAGTCATGATTATAAACATGACATTCAAGGGACATTCAATCAAACATGACAATAAGACATCAAGGTAGTGTTATGGTAATTTAAACATCTTCTACCATGTAGCATAAAACAACTAGTACTCTACTTATGATACTTTCAAGAAACATAAATCATCTAACAGTTTAAGGACCATTTCTTTAAGAAAAGATTTTTTTGGGACATTTAGGCCATTTAAGGCAAACTCACACACACAATGCATACACAAAGACTCGAACCCAAGACCTCTTAGTTGGAAGCCTAAGCTCTCAACCATTTCTTTAAGAAAAGATGTTGACAAATAAAGACATAAAATGCTTTGCAAATATTTGTAATAAAAAAGTACTTAAATTACAAATTTAAAACATTTTTATAATTATTATCTCTCTCATGCACTATTTCCTCATCTCTCTCTCTCTTTTTGAACATTAACCATCTAATGACTAACTATTGCCTTCCTATAGACAACTAATATATCTCTACTGTAGCTACTTGAGCAATTTAATCACAATTATTGGTATATTAATGGTTAGGATATAGTCTGTAAATAAATTTATCTAGCTTAATTGAAATATGCAATATTAATTATTCATTAAATAACCTAAGTATTTAAAAGCATTAATGCTTGTGCACAAATTCAAAATTATGATATATCAAAAAAATTTCTTATCAATGAATTTTCTGGTTGAAAAAGAACTGAATTCTAATTTTATGGTGGAGAAATATTCAAATGGCTTGGAATTAACTAGGTATGTTTATTATAAATTTTAGAATATTTTAAATTATTATAATAAGAATAAAATAACTAAACTTATCTCTTAAGTTAATTTTTATATGTTTGATTGTTGCATGCTAGAAAATTCATCGTACTAGATGTAGATTTAATGTCTTAGCTTTGTATGAAGATCCAACACATGCAAGCTACCAAAATAAGAGAACATATGAGACATCGAGTTGCTAATTAGAAAATCCAAAAATGAAAACAATTGAAGGGGCTTGACCGAAATGAAGTGCTTCCACTACTAGGTATGTGTTGGTTACAATGATTTGCTTTTCCCCAATATTGAATTTGGCTTGACTACATGAAGATATTATCTAGGGTGTTTCATAATTTTCTATGATTTAAAGGGTTCTAATGGGGGTTGGAATATGGCTAGGTGTTGTAAAAAATCTTTATGACCAACAACTTTATTTGAGTTTTTTGACTTCAATGTACTAAACCTAAGCTGCATCAGATAACTACTTTTACTTATTTTCATTTATTATATTTTTTTTGTTTTTACATTTTTTAGATCAGATTATATATGGATAATTCAAAGTCAAATGTCCTGGATGTATTATAACAACCTAAAATTTCAAAATGATTTTTAAATTAAAATTAGAATTTTTGTTTGAACTTGAGCGCATCAACGTTATGCTTGTGAGCGTTGCGACACTGTTTTGAGAGCACAACGGTGCCAGAAATCGTTGCCACAACATTAGAGGTTCTGTTCTACAATAACTCTTGAATGACATACAACATTACTCTACTTTTTTAGGTGAATTATTACATTGTGAAACAAAAGAGTTGAAACGGAAAAATGGTCATGAAATTGTTAAAGGTCAAAAGAAAATAGAAAGCAACAAAGAAATTATTAAACCCCAATCACCTTAAAAAAGGCAATAAAATGTGTAGGAAGTGGCAAAATAAAGGCAAAAATCAAAAGCACAACTACAATGGATGATAAGATGGGCTCAAAATACATCGAGAACCTCAGACATTCAATCCTCAAACTCAACTTCACCAAATCAAGCTGACTTGATTGAGTTCAAGTCAGCAAAGGCGATTTGGTTGGTTCATCTGTCAGTCCGATCAATTATTCGATCAAGTCAGCCATTACAAAGTTCTAAGTATTTAAGGTCTAGTTACAAAAAGAATCAAAGAAGAAGAAAACATTAAATTACTAACGCAACTTAGCCTGAATGATTAATTAAATGCTCGATGTTTCCTCATAATTCAAAACCTGTGGCTTCAAAGTCAAGAATAGTGGGTTGGAGGAGAGGACAGTGGCTACTGTTTAAGATACTTGATTGCGACGTTCTTGGCTTTCATGAGGTTGCCTGCCAATAAAGGAACAAAAAATACAGCAGGCAGGAAAGAGAGAGCGAGAGAGAGAAGAAGAGAGAGGGGATGGCAGAACAAAAGTAGAACAGAAAGTAGAAAGATTCTCCTTCCCAGCCATTTACTTCCTCCGCTCCTAGTTTTGATGAGACGTTATCATGACTTGAAATCAAAACAATCTCTGCCTTTTCTAGCCGTCCATGTAGAGCTAGCTCAGTATATTAGAAGGCATGATCCATTATACATGCAAAACCAGAAAAGCAAGAGATGTATTTTTATAGAGAGATGTAACGCAATCTGCAAACACATGGGCCAGCTTGAGCTAGATTCCATAAATGATTAGTGTTTTGTGTCTGTTGAGTTGTTAGGTGAAAATATGAGTAAGTCTCAATTAGATTTACAAGATCAAGAAATAGTTTATTTTAAAATATTAACATAAATTATATTCATGATTATTTAAATGTTTGAAATTAGAAAATATGAATTAAGAAATGATAAGTTTATTACGTTTCTTTATTTGATTAAATGTAATTAAAAATTAAAATTAATTTCGTTTTTGTTTAAATGGTTTTTAAATTTTATTAAAAGTAAAGATTTTATTTTCACACTCAAAATGAGTATAAAGAATATTATAATCTTCTAAAATATCTTTTATGTCTATTGAGGCTCATTTGATTGTTAGTAAAGACCTTTTCTTTAATTATTGATTTAATTTTACACTAGTATGACATTAGAATCAAATGTGACTTTCTTATTGATTAGGGCTTTAGCAGTACTAGAATTCAAAGGTTTAATTAAGAAATTGTGAAAGAACCTAGAAATATAAGTTATATATTTTTATTTATATTTTCTCATAATTTCTTTTTGGTTAACATCCACAGATGGGCTTATGCATTGCTTAAGAGAAAAGGTTTTAGGTCCTTAAAAGATCAAATCCTCACTAAAGTAAAAAAAAAAACATATAAATTCAAAATAAATCCTAATGAGCCAATGATCCTATCTAATTACAATACTAGAATGGAAAGAGACAAGGGAGGCAAGAAACCAAATCTAAAAAGTGCCCAAGCGAGATTTACAATGAATTCCAACGCAACGAGAGTAGCTGCACAAAGGAAAGAAGCCAGACCAAAATAATTGACTAAAATCACCAAACATAATACTTGTAAGAAGACAAAGAACTCCCCAAGGTGCCAGCACAGAATATCCTCCAGCTAGCAAAAAACCTAATCAACCATCCACACCTACAGGAAAAATTACAGAAACTAAATAAGAGAAACAAGATTATTGAAAAACTAAAACATTCACCCACTCCACAGAGATGGGCATCAGAAGCACCCAAACACCACAATAGCCACCAAACAGAACGAAGTGCCAAAAGCACCCAAAAAGCCATTTCTAGTGGACCTAGAGAGGACCCATAGGAGAAATAGCCTAGGCACCAAAAGCCCAACCAAAGCCACCATAAAAAAAATAGCACCGAAAAGAACCCAACAACAAACAAACTAAACAATAGAAACATTAGATTTACTATATCTCCCCTCAAAATATTTGAAAGGCTGAGCCAAGTTTTTGTTTTTGTTTTTCTTACTTTTTTTACAAACAACATCAGAGAGACTAGCTTTATTTAGGTGCACCACATTCAAATCATAATCCTCTTGAAAACCATTACCAGGACCTTCAATCTCCTTATTAATCGAAGAGTCACGAAAAATTAACTAGTCAGATTGATCAACCAGATTGTCATTAGAATGCAAAATCAAATGCGGTTTCCCAAACTCAAATTTAACAAATCCTAATCAAAAATAGGGGAAATAAGAATGTTAATTATAAGAACTTTATTTGAAACATCCACACTCTCAGGCACCATAACATGAATAGAAAAACCAAGCGGGTCCTATTGAGATAAATCAACACCGCCTCTAGAAGGCATATTTAGCATTTTATCATCAACTCGAATAGTAACATAAGTGCCAATAGCATGAGCCACAATATGATTAACAGCCGTATTATTATAAGTTTTCACAGTTTCCTGAACAACAACATCAGAACTACACAAAGGAGCTAAAGTATTGGTTTCCTTTTCAACAACAATCACATGCTTAGGAATCTTCGAGGGTACCTTATCTATAGGGGGGTGAAGGATACGACAATTAATTTTAGTGTGTCCCGGGCATTTTCAATGATCACAAAAAGGAGGAAACTCCTCCAATTCAACTTATTGTAGATACCCAACTTGATCATGTCCAATCCACACACGGTCGGAATAAAGTTTTGTGATATGATCAACTTCAAAAAAGAACACGAGCAATGGATGGCTGCAAACCCATCGATGTGGCATAATCATTTTTTAGCGGGTGACCAAATAACGATCCCAAACCATGAAGGATATGGGAGACAATTGATGGGTCCGAAGGTTACGAAAAGAATCCCAGGTCGAAATAATGGGGGATTCTACAACAATGTCAAAAAAAAGGAGACCAATTAATCAGTTTCATAAAATTAATTATTGTTAACAAAGTAAGAACAATGAGGAAAAATTCTAATGTAATACATGACATTCACTAGTTTAATCAACATATGCCTTGGATCCAAAAGAGTTACTAAAAAAGCACTGATTAGCTTATGATTAAAGAAAAACAGACGGATCGAGTTTAGAGCAGGTCTATGGCCGAGAAATTTACCAACCAAACCATGCTCAAAAGGTGTTGCAAGAGCAAGGATTTCCTCTTCCTAAATGCACAACTATGGTAACTCACAATGGGTAGAGGTTTTAAGGACATGAAAAGCCACCGAGGGGGAAGCCCCAAACAAAGCATCTAACATGAAACGAGAGTTCGATCTTTTGCCCATTTAGAAAATCAGGTCATTCAACAGATTAACCGTCATCCAAGCCATAAAAATGGCCGAAGGGGGGAAATTTAGAATAACAACATCAAAGACATATGAGAAAAAACTTCCCTGAATGTGAACAATCATTAAAGGCCTCGAACATGCCGGAGCCAAGGAAGGATTCTAGGGCAAAACCAACATAAGAGAGCAGCATGTTCCTATTATAGTTTCTCATATGTACACCAATTCCGTCTGAATTAGGTTAACCAGGTCACCATAAAAGCTTAAATCTGGTTCAATAATTTGTTAGTCAAAGAACCAACATAGTCAACATAGTAGTCATTAGGACTCTACATGTTGTCCGGTGCCTAATATCATCAACTCATCAAAGGAGACTTACAAGCTCACATATTCGCTAAGACTATCTGTCCAAAAAATTTGATCAATTGCAAGGAGTATTGACTGAGAAAACTAGAGGGTTCTTGCTAGAAGTGCTCGTCAAATGTAATCATTTTCAACTTAAAACTCACTTGTAGTTATCTCTCATCAGAAAGTTACCACAAGGGAATCCATTACACAACTAATTACACCAAGCTAAATTTTGACCTCTCTTTTTATCATCTCATTTAATATTTCTTGAAAACACCAACCTTTGCCCTTATAAATAAGAGGCCAAAGCTCGGGCATAGTCTTAGTGCAACTCTATATACAATTTTGGCACAAACATCGTCCCACTGAAATCTTGAACCACAAAAGAATCTTTAAGCTAGCCTAACCCTGTAATTTAATCTACAAGTACTACAGTAAAATCTAATATCTCTTTGCGATAAGCATTGTATCCAACAGTCTTTCTCCAATAGTCTCTCCTTCCGATTTTATTCTCATAATTCTTCTTAATGAGCTAATTGCACAAATTAACTTATTGAATTTAATTAGCTCGAGTTTACTAATTAGTAAAGCTCAAGCTCTAAAAGCAGCTTAAATTAACTAGGCGAGAGCAAGACACCTAGCAAAGAGTGAAGCAGAAGGAAGCGCTAAAGCAGCTTGATTAGATTACCTACTATAAAATTGACTCTAGCGTGTTCAATTCGTCCTTTCAAAATCTTGATAGCGCATCAGCTCTTAATCCTTAGAATTTAATCCCAGTTTTTGCGCCTCGCAACGTGAAGAAGAAACCAAGTGGAAACGAATAAACAAGTGCTTTATGACTTCTCTTTTCCATCACCTTTTTGACCACATCCATCTCACCAAGAAAGTTGTCTTGTTGCTGGAAGAAACAGTACCGCCATGAATCCATACTCCTATCCACTAAAATATCAACAATATTTTTGTTTATTTTCAAGTCGTAATCACCACTTGAGAGAGAAAGTTAGCTCTAAATAGTCTTATGTCTCAGCTTTTACTAAGCTAAAGCATTTAAACCCTACAGCCAAAGCTGAAGGAACTTTCAAGGAAGCTAAGGGCCAAAGTGTAGCGGTTGAGAAGTGGTCCGCTTGATGCATAAACTTACAAGAAATCTACGCTAGCTGAACAATTGCCAGCTTTAAAAGAGATAGGTGGTCCTCATTTTGGAGAGAGATAGGCATGGCCATGTGCATCATTGTGACATTTGTATGTACAAAGAGGAAGCGTAGTAAGGTCCAATTTTGAATGAATGAGCAATGGAGGATCAAAACTGTGGGAGATTGCTTGTTTGGCCACATTGAAGATGAGGGAAGAGGGGGGTCGGGGAAGTTGACCACTTGTGATGTTTGGAGTGGGAAGTGACATTTTACCTAGGAAGTGGCTAGCATAATTATTAACCATTTGACTTCAAATTCATATGCTCTGAGATCATATTTACAGAAATCATGAAATAGTATACTTCTATTTCATTGGAATTTTAATGTTAGGACTCACATAGACATGCATTAATGCAAATCTGCACAATGTAATAGATAACATTAATGTATTAAGTTCTTATATATATGATATATGCTAAATTGAGCAAAAAAAGGAGCAATTCATCTGTAACATAAAAAATTTCAATATTTATAGAACTATTGTCTAAGTATCTCTAACTATAAATTTGCCATTCAAATATCAAAATGCTCAACAAAACTATCTTTTGGCATAGATGACAATATTGTAAGTTTTTCACTAGAGATTGTTCTCCCCCTAAGGTGAACCACCTTATTAATTCTATTGATATCAAGCATGGTTGAACCCATAGCTTCCTCCAATCCCATATCAAATTTATTTTTCAAAGGATAGAAATATATCTCATATTTTTATTAGGTGGGCCAAACTCTATTACATATATAATGGGGCACATTGTTGGATATAGAGATAAGATGGGCATAAAACTAAATACAGATAAGCTACATAAAATATACAAAAATTTAATTTAGTTTCTCAACTAAGTTTAGTTTTTGAGACATCTAAATTAGGAACTAATAATTGCACCGCTTGAACCAAACCACTTTGGTTGAAATCATACATTATTTTCAAAAAGAAAAAAAAATATTTTAGTAACTAAAATAAAAATATATAAGAGAAAAATCAAAGTCCCAAATAAAAAAAGAAAAAAAAGGAGAAATAATATCAAAACTTTCACAACCTAGCTAAAAACACATGAATAAACTAACTATAGTGAATCTCCCACTCAAAAAGATCACTATAGTTTAAGTAACAAAAGCTCTAGTGAAATTTGGGTATTATGCAAAAAATGTTAATGATATAAGAGTGTCTGATGCCGGAGCTATATGCTGATTCAATTATTTTTCCACTTGTATAGCTGAATAAGTTGTGGTAATGTAGCTTATAGTTTTATTTGGATGAAACTCTTGTCTCTTTATATATTTCTGAAAATGATGAATAAAGGGGTTGCTTTTTCGTTTATGAAATCAAGAGAATATTTCTTTGTGCTTGAATCTGCTTTTTGGTATAATTAATTATAATTAAGGTGGTGAGAGCAAGATTGTTTTGTGACATTCTTGGGTGTAGGTATTCGAAAGACAAGAACAGAGGGCTGTTAGCCTTATTTCCAACGTTCGTTTTCTACCTACGGCCTTCTGTTCGATGACCGTCCTGACTCATTTGGTATCAAAGATCAAAGGGAAGATGCCACCCCATAGGAATTATGAACGTCTGGTACACGATATAGTGATTAAATAATTAAGGTGAAAGATCCAACATTTACACCAAGAATTGGCTAGAAGAGATCAAATGGAAATAGCCAATCATAAAAAAGAGGAAGAAGATGTTAATCCATTTCACCAATATCACCTGGTGGGAAAAGATGAAAAATGAACTACAGTGAAAATATTTAACTATTTAATTACATCAAGAACTATTTTTTAGATTTCATTGGTTACAATAACATCAACTCACAGTTGAGGAATATGTACGCAGCTGAATTTGAATAACTATTGCTCAAATGTGACCTCATTGAACCAACTTAAAACACCATAGCAAGATTTCTAGAAGGTCTATAACCTGTCATTGCCCACATGGTGAAATTGCACTCCTATTGAACCTTGCAAGATGTTATCAATTTGGCCTTAAAAGTAGAAAGACAGTAGAAATTCCTTAAGTCTCTCCACCCTAGATAGTGTGAAGGAGAGGCTGAGAAGATCTTCCAGCCAAACAAATACAATATATACAGAGCTTTCACATCCAATGAGGGAAATATTTCAATAAATGGCCAATTCAAACCCCTCCTCCAGCTAGTGTTGTTGCAAGAAAATGTTTTAAATGCCACGAATTCAAACATATTATGCATCGAATTGTCCAGCTCGCCGAGTTTTTACAATAGTTGAAGAAGTGGAAGCAGCAACATTAGTCACCACTGAAGCTGAATTAAGCCGACCGGATATCAATCCACAGACCAAACATATAGTCATAGGTGCAGATGAGGGACCCCTATTAGTCCTTCAAAGGCTGTTGAGTGCGTAGAAGGAGGAGCCAGTGCAGAGACATAATCTCTTTAAAACCAGATGTACCATATAATTTCGGGTGTGTCAAGTTATTATGGATAACGGAAGCTGCGAGAATATTGCTTCATGTATACTGGTGGAGAAATTATAGTTACCTACTGAAGCACATCCAAAACCTTACAAACTATCATGGATACAAAAAGATAATGTAGTAGGAAGTGTTCAAGCGTTGTCTAGTTCATTTATCTATTGGAAAACTTAAAGACCAAATGTGGTGTTATGTGTTACCCATGGATGCTTGCCATTTATTACTGTTAAACCCTGGCAGTTTGATAGCACACCTTTCACGATGGAGCTGTTAATATGTTTATCTTGGTTCAAGCGAGTGAAACAATTGTCTTGGTACTGTTGGTCATTGGGCTTGAAAGCCTATCATCTGATCAAACCATGATCAACAAGACCGCTTGTCAAATAGCTATCCAAGAAGTTGTGCTAGTGTGGATTTCTTTCCCGGATCTTCAGCTTAATATGTTTTCTCATTGGATCTTATATGTAAAGCTAGCAAAAGACAACCAAAAAAGTTTCAAAATACTGTTAATGATAACCTTTAGATCCACCCTGAATCTGCAAAAAAAGCCAAGTATTAGCAAGGATGCAAACACATTAAACCCCCAAGATCTAAACAACAAATAAACTAACAAAACCATAGCACTCATAACTTCCCAGGACCACTGACAGAAGCACATAATGATTCATCGACAAGAATCCCACTATAGAAAATTGATCGCTGCAGGACAATTTGATGCCAGAGCAAAACTCCAGAAACAAACAATATTAAAGAAAAAAGGTCCAAACATGGGAGAACCCCAGGAACACCATAGAAAAACCTATGAGGGAATCAAAATTGAAGACACCATAACTAAAAATGAGCCATAAGAGAAAGAGAGAACAAAGAGGCTACACCAATAATGCCAAATGATGCTAGGAGATGCATTAAGATGGGAGAAATATGAGGAAAACACAACATCAAAGCAACAACTAAATACAGGAAGAAACATACATCAGCTACCAGAAAGCCCCCCCAGCAGATTAAACAGGAGAAAAGTGAAAAGACAAACCACACCAATAGAGAAACAACATAGCCCAACCACAAACCAGAAATATTTGACTAAATAAATCACCACCAATCTGGCCCAAGAGAGATGACACGAGAAAGACAACAAAGAAAATGAACCCATTACAAAGAAAAGACTCACTTAAGATAAACCTGATATTGTTGAGACAAAAAACATAATGGAAAGGAAAATGGGCACCATAAGGACCAGAGCAATGGCTCACCTTAGTATATGAATATCATGATATAAGATGTATTCTTATTTTGAAGAAAAGCATGTCTTCTTATTCTAATTGTATATAAATACCTTGATATAGACTTTTTTTTTTTTTCAAATGAACGCATCTCAATATCAATTCTCATATATCTATATCCTAAATGTCTCTTTATTTTAAGCTTGCACATTAAAATATATAATGATTGGTATCTTTAAATTCAAGATATTTAAAAGTTTCTATACATTAAAATCACTACTATGGTTTTATCCAATCAAAATCACCCATTATAAAAACTTTAATACATTCAATTCATGATCAAATGAACATAAAATTATCTGGGTACTCCGATTTTTAAGGGTAAAAAGAAAAATTTTCTTTTTGATAATATTTTATCTATAATTCAAAAGAAATTGGCTAATTGGTCTACTAATTTTTTGTCTTTTGGTGGCCGCTTGGTGCTTGTGAAAGCTGTTCTCAATTCGATCCCTATATATTTGTTTCATACTCTCATGCCTTCTACGGCTTTATGCAAGAGACTTGAGAGGATGATTAACAAATTCTTTTGGGGATCTAAAAATACTTATAAAGCTATTCACTGGGCTGCTTGGCACAAAATTTGTGGTCCTTTTGATGAGGGTGGTTTAGGTTGTAAGAATCTTGTTGACACTGCTATTGCTTTCTCTCACAAACTTTGGTTTTCATTTAGAACGAATAAGAGTTTATGGGCTAGGTTTATGAATGCTAAGTATTGTCATAATAAGCATCCTCTTATGTGTTCTTTTAAAAATTCTGACTCTCCTACGTGGAAAAGACTTTGTAACATTAAATGGGAAGCTGAAAATTATGTTCAATGGGGCCTTGGAAAGGGGGATATTTTTTTCTGGCAGGATAATTGGTTGGGGGAATTTTCTATTGATAATTTCTTAAATTCTCACACTTTAGAGACTGTTAAGGTCTCTCATTTTATTAGTAACAATAATTGGAATTTGGATAGACTTAATCAGATTCTGCCTAGTTGTTTAGTCAACATCATTTTATCTATTCCTTTAAATATTAATAGTTTGGATAAAATTTTGTTTTCGGCTTCTTCTGATGGTAAATTTTATATGCGTAATGTTTGGGAGATATTCCGTACTCATTTGGATAAGTCTAATAGATTTACGGCTATTTGGCATAGTACTTTCCCTATTACTTACTCGACTTTTGTGTGGAGGTGTTTCAAAGGTTTTCTACCTGTGGATAATCTTCTTCAAAAGAAAGGTTTCATTTTAGCGTCGAAATGTTGTTGTTGCTCTAATTTGGAGGATGTTAACCACCTCTTTATTAATGGTAGGGTTGCGCAAAAAGTATGGCTTTATTTTAATTCTATGTTTAATAAAAATGCTGATTCTATCCCGGATAATCTGTTTTCTATGGTGGATAGTTGGTTCACTTTGACTAAAGGTCATATTTCTAACCTCATGCCTATTCTTATCTTATGGTATATTTGGAAAGCGCGTAATGATGCTAAACATGAAAGTATTAAGATGGATGAAATTAACATTATTAACAATGTGATAAGGAAAATTAAGAACTTGTATTCTTGCAATGTTATTAATTACAAAACTTTCTCTAATTCGTATAATGTGGCTGTTAAGCTGGGTATCCAGCTGAATATTACCAATTCTAATCAGCTGGACGTGGTGGTTTACTGGGTTAAACCTAGACCCCCTTTTGTTAAATTGAATACTGATGGGTCGGTTGGTTTAGCTCATGCGGGAGCGGGTGGCCTTATTCGGGATGCTCAGGGGGAGATTATCTCTGGCTTTGCTGCTTCTGTTAATCGGTTGGATGTTGTTTGGGCTGAACTGAATGCTTTATTTTTGGGTGTCCAGTTGTGTTTAAAAGGGGGTTATACGGATGTGTGGATTGAATTGGATTCTAAATTGATTGTCACGAGTATTATAAGGAATTTTATTGGCAATGCTAGGAATTTTTATATTATGAGGAAAATTAGAGATATGCTGCTTACTTTAAATTTTAGGATTTCTCATATTTATAGAGAAGGAAACATGTGTGCTGACTGGTTGGCTAAGAAGGGAGCTCATCTGGTTGAGTATGAAGAAATTGATATTCTTAATTTGAATATTTTCTTTAAAGGTATGATATTAGTTGATAAAGTGGCTTTGCCTAATTTCAGACATGGGTGAGTGTTGTTTGTTTGGGTTGTGTGATTTTTTGTTTTCCCTGTTTTGTTTCTCCTTTATTCTGGGATCTGGCTCTGCTATGTGTTTTTTGGTAGCTTATTTTGCGAGTTAGAATTGCTGGAGGTTTTGCTGGAACGGTTTTCAGGCGTTTTTGATTTTAGGCTGCTGGTGGGGTATGTCGTCTTTTGCTATGTTTTGTTCTTCTCGTCAGTTGTATTGCCAGCTTCGTTGGGTGTTTAAGCTTGCTTATTCGTATTGTCTTATCTGGAGTGGTATTTTTTATGATGGGATGAATATTGGTGGCAAAAAGTTTGCCTTATTGTATGAGCTGTTGGGCTCCCTTTATTTTTTTGGTAAAGTTGGGAGGCTGGATTGGTTGAGTCGGTTGTTGAACTATTTCTTTGACCTGATTAATTTTGTGATGCTGATAGTATTATTGAGGAGCTTTTGCAGGTGTTCGAACGGAGGAACTCACGCTTCGTATAAGGTGTGGATTTTATTTTCTGTTCCTTTTTTTGTGCATTTTTTTGTCAATTTTTGCAGGAGAGCGGAGCTGAAAGGTTTTAAGATTCATTGGCTTCTCCTTTTTTGGGTGCTGTTGCTTCACAGCCCGACGTTAGATTTGAATTATTTTTGTAACAGTAGAAAGAGGATCCTCCGGCTCATAGGTTTTTTGGTTTGCTTTTATTTTGTAGCTCCTTGGAGCGTTAGAGAGCTGGAGGAACCTCCTAAGGATTTTGTAACCGAATTTTTTTATCAACGCGTAGGCCCCTTTGTGGGTTTCAACTAAAAAAAAAAAAAATGAACATAAAATTTAAAAAAAAAATCTTAAAAGCATGCATGCTATTAATTTTAAAAAGAATTCATAGTTTTGATCTCTTATTTCAGATTAAAGACATTATAATCCAATTGGGAGAAGAATGGTAATTCTCCTCCTATGGTAATGATGTCTATCAGCATAAGAAATTATGCCACAACTAATTTTTTCAAATGATGATCAGAACTTTTAACCAATACATTTCCTTCAAGATTATTAGCATTTAATTAGCCATATCCTTTAATTAAATTATGGCTAAAATTAGCAATCTCAACTACATATCTGCTGTTATTTCATCTCTGTAAGAAATTTGGCTATAACGTGTATTTATAAAGTTTTCCATAACTTGGTGGCTAAGTATTTTGAGCCATATTTATAAACGCTAGTATTATAGATTAATATTTAATTATTATTCTAGAAAGCGTGACGTTAGCTTAATTTTTCATTACTAAAAAATCATAAATATTACTTTCACCAGACCACTTTTTTCCTTCTTTAAAGTTAATCTTGGAGATTACTTAAGTCAACCCTTTAACCCTTTAAATTAAATCATTTTCAAATATAACGCTTTTTATCACATTATTTTTGTAGAATGGTATCATGCTTTTATCAATGAAATGCACAAATAAAACCATAAACTTTATACACTCCTACCCATAAACAGCAATCACCTTAAATTAATACAACCAGTTCCTCCAATCCAGATCTATCTACATCTAAATCTTAAGAGTAAGTATACAATACAATCTTTATCTTTTTTCTTGACTAATTCCCAAGCTAATTAGAATGAAACCACCTCATCTTTCCCATCATGGCATCTCAACCCAGCTTCCACATTACTCATCAGCTTTGCTCCTCCTCCTTCCCCATTCTCATGCACAAAGTCATCCAACCCCATATCCAAAAGAAAGCCAAACTCATCCCCACTAGCATGCCTTGATTCCATTCCAATCACATCTGAATTTCCCATCATCATCTCCTGTGGGAAATCAAAGAAGTTATACTGCAAAACTGCAAAATTAAGGAAGGTGTTTGAGCTATTTCCTTCTTGATATGGTACAAGAGGGATTGAAGACCCCATATCTCCATGGATTCCATCTGGTGCATTGGCTAGCTGCTCCATCTGATCATCTGTAGATATCTCCAACTGTGAGCCAGAAGATAAAATATTTTCTTGTTCAGCAATACTCCCATTCCCAATTCTTATAGGCTCCCCTTTCCTCTTATGAAAAACCCTACATAGCACCCAATCCTCCTGTCATCAAAAGCAATAGAGAAAAAACCAAATTAATCAACTTAAACTTCCTAGTATTATGGCTTATAGTTGCATATTACTTGAAAAGAAAGATTTACTTTCCTTTTTAAAATTAACACTAGCTAGAAGCAACATCTTTTACAATGAATTTCGCTTTATAGTAGCAATTTTTTTAGAAGCCGAGATGTTGCTTATCTAATTGAAGATTTTAGAACCCAAACTATTTCATATAAATATGACTAAATAATTATCTTCTGTCATGTGCATTTCTAGCCACAGATTAATCAATATTTTTAAAAAATAATCATAAAACTAATTAAAGAAAAGAAATTAAAATATATTTTCTTAAGAAATTATTAAGAAAAAAACCTTTAAGCCCTGACACTAGACATAAATCAATCATTAAGTGCGGCACTATAACACTCTCAAACTTATTAAAATTATCAAACAAGCTCAATGAAATATTTTCTGCATGCATGCACCATTAAGAGCATCTCCAACCAAAAATCTTATTTTTCACTTCAAAATACAATGAAATTCAAAAATGCCGTGATTCATCTCCAATCGAACTCCATTTTGTGGGCTTCTGCGATGGTAATCATCTTTCTCCTCTTTGGCATGTTTCTTCAGTAAATCTGGTTGAAACAGAAAAATCGTGTTAGTGAACAGTGCAACGCCAATATTGGCGGCTCACTGTTCACCCGTATGCAAATAGCGGAAGATTTGATGTTCCGCTGGAGGGATCGAACGACGCCAAACGCATGTTTGACGTTCGGTTAGAGATGCTCTAATGGTCTTCATATAACTTTATTTATACTTAATTTCCAAAAAAAAAAAAAACTTTATTTATACTTACGGCCTATTGTAATAAATATTGTTATTCCTCTCTAGCTAGCTAGCTAGCTAAACCAATTATCATTAGTATTTTATTTATATATATAGATAGCAATACAGTACCTTGGGAGGAGCATGAAGATTCTCCAGCCGAAACTCATGCATCACCCAATTTGTCTTCATTCCATTAGGAGCTCTTCCTTGATAGAAGACCAGTGTCTTCCTCATCCCAACAACTCTATGCGTCTTAGAATGGTATATTATGCGATCTTTTCCAGTAGCCTTCCAGTAACCAGTTTTTGTGGCTCTATTTGTGCGTAAACCTGTAGCGTACTTACGGTCACGAAAGCTGAAGAAGTACCATTCATTCTCACTGAGCTTGGCCATCTCTGTACTCATTCCACAAGAAAAAATAAAGGAAGATACACTGTATTTAGTGCTAAAGTTGGTCGTCTAATGCATATTCCATGCATAAATTTCAAACTTTAGATCCTATTCTACATGTGGCAAACCTTCTAATTAGACAAAATGGGATTGTTCATGATCAGATAGAGACAAAAAATATTGTTAAGCATCTTAAGAAATTTAAGATAATATATTAGTTTATTAATTTGTTTTTTATATAATAAATAGACAATGGCGTATCAATCTATCCAAAGAGACAAGGACATATCTAGGGTTGCTGAGGCAAACATAAATAATCTAATATTTAAAAGGGTGTTATAAATAATTACTGAAGATCAATCCTAGGCAACTACCATACAACTGATCTTTCAGGGTTATATTGTAATAATAAGGCATAACAGTAATAAAGAAGCGGGAATAAAATAAATAAATAAAGCTTAGGGGTTGGTGAAGTTGCAGCAACCATAACTAATAGATATTTTAAAAAGAGAAAAGGATTTTGATATCCACACATATATCAATATAATTTTAATATTATTTATATTAAAAAGAATATAAAAGATGTGATCATATTGATCGATCACGTTAACTTCTCAAACAAGCTGAACTTCTTCAATCTAATATGATATCAGAAAATATGACAAAGATATGTTGATTTTATGGATTTGTAAAGCAGTTCATCAAATATAAACGCTTTATAAACTTATGTAACATAGCTAGGCATATTAGATGATTATTAATTAAGGGATTTAGAATTGTTTCTGTGCAAACATGGTAATTTTAAAACATAAGGATAAAAGGATTTTTTTGGGGGGAAAGGGAAAGAATATATATATATATATATATCCTAAAATTTAAATCACATCAAACATCTCATCAGAATAAGGGAGCTGAAGCCAAAAAAAAAAAAAAAAGGCAAAGAAAAAGTAGGATATATATGATGAAATCAAAGGTAAAAGAAATAAATAAATAAAGAGTAAAGATGGAAACCTGGAAGCTCCCATGGCTCCCTGGTGTGCAGGTCGACCTCCACCATCTTACCTTCAATGATTTTGTGATTGTTTACCTTCTTGTAAAGATAGTGGCAGACCAGTTCCTCATCACTTGGATGAAATCTGAAACCTGGAGGAAGAGAGGACTCTATCTCTCTTAGACCCATATCTTCTCGAACAAAATATAAGGAGACTAAAAAGGAGGAAGAAGAGATGAATGGATTTCGTCAGCTTTAGGTAGCAAAGAGCATTCTTGTGGCCCTTTGGTTGGTTGTGGAAAAAATTTATACAGGAATTGAAGCTTTAACTTCTTTGAGTAGAGGCATTAATACATGTATTTATATTGAAAGAAGGGAGGCTATCATTGTTAAACTATAGCCAGGTCATGAAAGGGGCAAGCGTACTGTTTGTAAAACTGGATTTAATCCCTTCATATCCGTGGAGAAGGCGTGCTTCCCTGTCACAATCCTTGCGAAGATGCTGAAGGGCTAAATATACTTGCTTTGCAAGAAGTTGAGAAGACCCAAGATTACAAGAAATCTCCTTTTCTATGGTAATTAATGAAATCACACAGTTGATGATGTGTCAGTAGTTGATTTCAATGACTTTAACAACACACTTGAAGCTCTTCTCAGAATTCAAACTAATGACCTTGACATGTTGCTAATAATTGATAATCATTCTTATATATAACATGCATTTATGTGTGTGTATATGTATCTTGTTGAAAGAAAGGTAATTTATTATTATTTTTATTTTTTTAGATGTACACAAAAACAAAAATAGACCACATTAAAAGTTAAAATAAGATTTCAATATTTAATATAAATGGGTTACCTTCAAATTGATGCTTCGAACTAATTTGTTGGGCTCAATTTGGTCCGCTGTGTATGACCGACCTTTCGAACATATTTTTTTTAGTATATTTTCTTTTTTTAGTTCGCAATCTAATGTTTGATACCTAGTTAAATAATCAAAAATTTTAATAAAATTTTATTTCTAACTATTTATTATGTGATCGATAGATAATAGTCAATGAGGAAAAAAAATTTTGGTTCATGGCGTCCTAACATATTTTTCATCAAAATATCACATTATTCCTCATATAAAATATGTCAAGGCATCTTATTGATATCAAGAACTAATCATAAAATTAGATATTTTTATTTTTACCTTTTTTTCTTGTGTGATAGATTATAGTCAATGATGTTGATTTTCACTTTAGAAGATTTATGACTAAATTCTAATTAGTATAACATTTGGTATTTTCCTTCTAAATGACAAAGGGGTGTTATTAGCTTTTCCATTTTGTTCACTTGATATTACAAAGGAACAACCCATGAACCCATCTTTGACGTACAAATCTATTGCAAAGCCCCTTAATCTGTCGATAATAAGGTTTTTTACGAAATTTATTAAGGAATAAATATTGTTGAAAACTTTGTTATTAGAAAGCTAATCTAGAAGGCTTAAATATCAATTTAAAGATTAGTCTGATGATATTATCAATGTAAGCAAATGCAATGGGTCTATCCATCAAAATAAGAATATTGATGGGAAAAAAAACCTTCGTACACTGTTATGTATTTACCATTAGAATATATCATATGATGACATTTTTTTGTAACAAACTACAAATATTTCTTCTACAAAGAAGGGATTATTCATTATGATAGACTATTCATCATGGTGTATAATGAAATATTGAAGTCGAAGGAATATATTTGATACACCATTTCATTATAATATAGGATGAATTATTCATCACAAAATCTATTCTAGTACCTCATTGTCATTAATTCCAATCATTGGCTCCTCACAGCATAATTGTCTCTGTAATAGACCGTATTTTAATCAATCAAATAATTTTTTTTGCATTTAATATAAGTCCAAATCACAAATTGTCTTTGTCATAGCATTGATATTATAGTATTTTAATTATACAATTTTTCATAACTTTTAGGCACTGGTGAAAATTCTTAAGAATTTAACACCTCTAGGTGCAAGTAGAGATTATGGGATCGTTAGGTGCCCGATTTGCAAATCATTTTCACCATAATTTTTTAAATAAAATGCTCTATTTTATGAATTTTTTATATAATTTTTTAAAACCCAAAAAAAATTATATGAATTTTATATTAAAAATTGAAGAAAGTATGTAATTATATTATTATTTATTATAAAATATCTTAAAGCTTTATTAAACACTTTTTAAGTTTGTTTCCCTTAATCACTTCGGCTTATAAAGAATGGTTTGAGAAAAAAGAGAGAAAATGAATATTAAGATTTGAAGGTCGCAGAGTTTTTTTTGCAAGTCCAGCCTATTTGAAAATTTGATCGTCTCATTGTAAGTAATCTTTATCCTATTTTTATTTTAATAATTTATTTTTTTGATCAAATTTATAATTCTGTTACTGAAAAATGAGGATAATTTTGTATTGATAAAACTTTCACAATGTAACTTTTTATATATAATAGAGATTGATATTATAAATATTTTGAGTATATTTTGAAAAAAATTTCCCGGGTGATTTTGAAGATGTAACCTTCTTTATCTATTCAAAAATATATTTTGACGTATAAAAATAGTATTTTAATTCAATTAAAGGTTCAAAATATTATTTTATACGATCTCTGATAATTTGATTAAATTATAAATATTTGAGCTTTTTACTCAGCAAAATTGTTTTCATATTGTTAAGATATTTTGGCACTTTCTGAATTGAGCCTAATTATACTTTATTTCTTACAATGCATTAAAAAAGAGTGAATAATAGTATTTGTGTGGAAAAAATAAACAAAGGCTTACTATTCACATATGTTGGCTGCGACTAATTGATTGTACATGATGGTGGGTCGATGTGCTTTCACTACAGAAAAACTAGCAATTACTGAGGACTTATTCCGACGGTTAATATAAATTTTCCGACGGTTATGAAAAAGACCGGTAGTTTTCCGGTGGTTTTTTAACCACCGGTATAAACCGCGTATGAAACAAATTATGGCGATCATTTATCGGTGGCCAAGAGTTCCAGCGGCTTTCCGGTGGCCAACGCACCCAGTAAATTTCGGCGGTCATAGCACTGATGACCGTCGGGTAATTATCATCGGCATACCGGCCACCTCAAATGTCGGTAATTTCCAGCAGTCAGAGCACACTACGGCCGGTAGTGCCGACGGCCAACCCGTCGGTTAACCACTGGTAAACCGCCTATAGTTACCGACCGCTATATTAAATAGCGGTGGCTAAATAAACCATCTGGTATCGGTATTTCCGGCTGCTAAACTGCCGGTTAGCCACCGAAAACCTGTAGCCTTTTTAAAAAAAAAAATTGACATCCACCCTCTATTTACACCAATTTCCATAATACCTGGATAAAATTTAAAACATATATAGCACCTAAACTTTAAAGGTAACACGCCACTATAATCAACCCACATAAATGGGGTCCAAAATCAACATAACATTTCATATGCAATAGCATAACACAATCAACAAAACATATTTGCACAATCCAAAATATTATGCTTAAATATAAGAAAGAATTATCATTTACTCTCCTAACTAAGTTATCAGAATGCAACCGTTTTATGTTTTTGTTTTAACTTAATATCATGCTTCTCGTTTAATGGCCAATATTTTGCACCATAAAGCATTGCAGGTCTCACCGCCATCTTATAGAATTTTACCTTAAGTTTAAGGAGGACTTTTCTATTACACAACAAGCTCGATGCATTCCTCCATGGCCAGTTCAACCATCCAACTAGAATTCTACTAACAATATCTACATATATTTCACCACCATCACTCTGAACAACATACCCAAATTATCTAAAATGTATACTCTTATTAATGACTTAATTGCCCAAACTAACAATCCGTCGAATGGATCTATTACTATAAAGATTACACTCACAAAAATCTTTAGACTCTAAGGTTGACCTCTACAATTCAAGTTTACCATCAACTATCTCTGTAGTCTTATCAACAAGAAGAATATCATCAGCAAAAAGCGTACACCAAGGTACAACCTCTAGAAAATATATATTAAGAACATAAATGATTAAAGTAACAAGAAATGGGTTTAAGGCTGATCCTTGATGTAATCCATATGAAATAGGAAAATACTTGGTCAAACCACCTTTTGTTTGAACACAAGTAACAACTTTTGCATACATATCCTTAATGACTTTAATATGAGCATTATTAACCCCTTTCTTTTCAGAACTCTCCATAGCACTTATCTTGGAACTTTATCATATGCCTTCTCTATATCAATAAATATCATATGTAAGTCCTCATTATTCTTTCTATGATTACAGAAAAAAAGATACGGGCTTAAGGTTGATCCTTGATGTAATAAAAATGAAATATGAAAATACTTGATCAAACTATCTAGTGTTTGAACATAAGTAATAGCTTGAATATAAGCATTACTAACTTTATTTCTAACTGTAATTTAATGGATACTGATTTTTCTGGTAGTGCTTTTACTTGGTATAGATCCTCTATGTGGCAAAGACTGGATAGAATTCTTTTTAACAATGATTGGGTTAACAATTATAATATGACTCATGTTCAACATTTGAGTAGAACGCTTTCTGTTCATGCTCCGATATTCTTATGCAAATTTCTGAGAATAATATAAAATCCTTTTTGTCTTTTAGATTTCAAAATATGTGGATTACTCATGCGGATTTTCTTAACGTGGTTGCTAATAATTGGAATGCTAATGTTTTTCCTGACAACAATATTGGTGGTATGACTAGGATCTGGGCCAAGTTAAGTAGACTTAAACAAACTCTTACATACTGGAACAAGCATGTTTTTAAAAATATTTTTGATAATATCAAAGAAGCTGAAGATAAGGTCTTAGAGATGGAAAATGTTTTGCTTTATAATCAGTCAGATGATAATATTACTAATCTTGACAATGCCAAGCTTCATCTTTTTCATTTACAAAATCAGGAGGAAACTTTCTGGAAACAAAAAACTTCTATTGTTTGGGCTACTGAAGGCAATAGGAACACCTCTTTTTTTCATACTTTAGTTAACAAGAATAGAATGAGAAATCATATTCATAAAATTGTTGATCCTCAAGGTATGGTGTATGACTCGAATCAATTGGTTGTTAATTCAGGTATTGATTATTTTAAAGATATTTTCAATTCTGCTAAGATAAACTTCCATATCGACAATGCTAGCATTATTCCTAAGTTGGTTGTTGAGGCTGATAATGATATGCTTATTCACCATCTTACGGAGGCTGAAATTTGGAATGTTATTAAAGACATGAATGGGGACTCTGTCGCTGGTCCTGATGGTTTTTCGACGAAATTTTTTGTTAATACTTGGGATATTATCAAAATTGATATTATTGATGTTGTTCATGATTTTTTTAAAGGAAATCCCTATCCTAAGTTCTTCTCGTCCACTAATATTATACTTATTCCGAAAAAAGATAACTCTAAGTTCTGGAATGATTTTAGACCTATTAGTTTGTGCACTTTCTTTAACAAATTAGTGGCTAAAATTATTGCCTCTAGACTTTCCTCTCTATTGCCGAAAATTATTTCTTTAAATCAAACCGGTTTTGTTAAAGGGCGTAGTATTTTTGATAATATTTTTTTGCTCAAGAGATGGTGCATGATCTGAATACTAAAATTACTGGTGGTAACATAATTTTCAAACTTGACATCACTAAAGCTTATGACAATTTGAAGTGGGATTTTCCTTACAAAGTTTTACACTTGATGGGGTTTAATGACTATTTTCTGATGCTTATCAAGAATAGTATTGAATACTGTTTTTTCTCTATTATCATCAATGGGAATACTCACGGTTTTTTCCCTTCTAAGCATGGGCTGAGGCAAGGTGATCCTTTATCCCCCTGTCTTTTTATTTTAGCTATGGAATATCTGTCTAAAGGGATTGAGAATCTTTATAATAGGCATCCGATGTTTAATTTTCGTACTATGGGTGGGCCTCCTATTAATGACCTTTATTTTGCTGACGACTTTATTATCTTTTCTAACGCCTCGATTAAAAATGTTAAATGTCTTGCCAAATTTTTAGTTTCTTTTCAGCATATTAGTGGTCTTTCTATTAATAGGGATAAGAGCAATTTTATTACTGGGTCTTCTGTGAGTAACACTAGAATTAATGTTATTAAAAGGGTTTGTGGTTTTAATCAGTCTTCTCTTCCTATTAGATACCTTGGCACGCCTCTTTTTAGAGGGAGGAAAAAGAACTTTCTTTTTTATAACATCTTTACTTCTTTCCAAAAAAAGTTTCTTAATTGGTCTTCTAGCTTTATTTCTTATGGTGGTATATTAACCTTGATTAAAAGTGTTTTGAACTCTATTCCTATTTATTTGTTTCACACTTTGCAACCTACTGCCAATGTTTGTTTGAGAATGTAGAAAATGATTAATAAATTCTTCTGGGGGGGGCACTAATAATAAATCATGTATTCATTGGGCTTCTTGGAAAAAGTTGTGTGGTGTCTATAATGAAGGGTCGTTGGGGTGTAAATCTATTTCTGACACTGCTCATGTTTTCTCTCATAAACTTTGGTTTGCTTTTAGATCTAATAACAGTTTATGGGCTAATTTTATGAATGCAAAATACTGTAAGAATTTCAATCATCTGGTTTGCCATTTTAAAAGTTCTGATTCTCGGGTTTGGAAAAGACTCTGTAAAATTAAGTGGGAGGCTGAGAATTATATTCAATGGGGTATTGGCATTGGAGAGGTTGCTTTCTGGCAAGATAATTGGTTGGGTACTGGTTCTATTGATAATTACCTTAACACTCATACCATTGTTAATATGAGAGTTAATGAATTTTTTTATAATGGGGGATGGAATATTCCTAAGTTGCAGGAGGTTGTTCCTTTTGATATTGTTGAAAAAATTATTCAAATCCCATTACAGTTGCAGGTTAAGGATAAAATTTTGTTTATGTTATCTTCCTCTGGCAAGTTTTATCTTAAAAAAATATGGGATGAGACTAGAATTAATTATGATGCTGATAAAACCTTTAAATTTCTTTGGCATAAAACTATACCTTTGTCTTATTCCCTTCTTGCGTGGAGGTGCCTCAAAGGTTTTGTTCCTATTGATAATATTTTGTGGAAAAAGGGTTTTATTATTATCTCCAAATGTCAATGTTGTCTCAACATTGAAAGCTTACATCATGTTTTCGTGAATGGGACTATTGCTAGTAAAGTTTGGTCCTACTTCTTTAATGTGGCTGATATGGGTTTTTTTAATGATAACTTAGATTTGGCTGGGATTCTTAAAGTTTGGTTTACTGATAGTAAGGGTCATATTTATAATATTCTTCCTATTGTGATCATTTGGTATCTTTGGAATAGTAGAAATGAGGCTAAACACTTGGGTATTAAGATGAATGCTTATGACATTATATCCAAAGTGCGGTTTAAAATTTTACAGCTGAAAACTGTCAATCTCATTTCTATTAAGCATTTTACTAACAGTCGTTCTTTGGCTGATCACTTTGGAATTTATAATGAGGATATTAGAAGTTACAGGGAGTCTATTGTGAAGTGGTATAAACCTAATGATCCGTATGTCAAGCTGAATACTGATGGGTCTGTCCATGCCACCAAAGCTGGAATAGGGGTATTATCAGGAATTCTCAAGGTAATCCTATTGCTATTTTCTCGGGTCCAATGTCTGCTTGTTCTGTTTTAACCTCTGAGCTGATTGGTTTGTACCATGGTTTACAAATTTGTTTGAGGTTGGGTTTACAGAATGTTAATATAGAAGTTGATTCTACTCTTGTTGTTCATATTTTTTCTAAGAATGATGTGTGTTTCCCTCAGGATTTTTACACTATAAGAAAAATTAGAATGGCTCTCTCCTTACTTAGCTTTACTATCTCCCATATTTATCGCGAAGGTAATGCGTGTGCGGATTGGCTTGCCAACTTCGGTGCTGAGAGTGACAATTTCCTGGAACACTCGGTTTAAGATATTCCAGTTCCTCTTAAAGGCATGATTATACTTGATAAAACTGGTTTACCTTACATTCGCTATAAGTAGCTTGATGTTTTTTGGGACTGTGCTATTTTTATCTGGCTTGGCTCGTGGTTGTTTTGCTGGGTTTTTGCTTTTTCCGTTAGCTGGAAGGTGCTTTGCTGCCCTAGTTTTTGCTGGGGTCTGGTGGTTCCTTTGTAGTCTTTTCTGGGATTTTTGGATGTGCAATGAGGCTATGGGGCTTTTTATTTGCTGCTATTTGGTGTACAATCTGGAGTGGGCTTTGTATCGGTTCTGCTGGAACTTTCTAAACTTCTTGTGGTTGATGTTTAGCAATTTTTGTTTTCATAATATTCCGGATGAGTGCCAAAAAATTATCTGTTTTCTTTCTGAGTTGGAGGCTGGTAGTAAAAGTTTATGGGATTACAATTGCACTTAAGCTGGATCTTTAAATGGGAGTGGCTGGAGGGTTTGCTTGTATTTTTGGAGTATTGGGTATGAGCTTGTTCATCTGGATGGTAGGCAGAAGATTTTTTTACGTTAAGAGTAAGTATTGGGCTTTTAATTCTCCTAATTTTTATATTAATAATATCCTTTTTTGGAGTGCTTATTGCAGGAACAAGTTTAATGCAATCTTAGGGAGCTTCAAGGCTTGCAAGGTACTCTTAGTGTATACTTTTTCTTTTATTTCTTTGGATATCCGGTGCTTTGTTTGCAGGAAGATTGAGCTGATCAGAATATTGAAGTTCTTCCTTTTTTGGGTGCAGTCTACTCACAGCCCTAGGTTTTCTTTACGCTTTTCTTGTACTCGTAGTTTTAGGAACCTCCGGCTCTTAGGAATTTTTGTGCCTTTTTTGCCTGTAGCTCTCATGAGCAGTAGCGAGCTAGAGGGTCCTTTTAAGGATTTTGTAACCGATTTTTGATATCAACGCGTAGGCCCCATCGGTGGGTTTTATAAAAAAAAAAAGCATTACTAACTTTTTTCTTTTCTAGAACTCTCCATATCACTTCTCTTGGAACTTTATCGCATGTGATCTCTAAATCAATAAATATCATATGTAGGTCCTCATTATTCTCTCTAAATAATCATCGATGACTAAAGAAACAAAAAAAGTAAATGCAACAACCTTCGAGGCATTTGCAAGCCTGAGTGATCTGGGGAGTCGATGGGCAGAGCAAGGGCGACGGCGGGTAGAGTGCAAGCGTGATTGGTGGCCTGAGTGAGGGCGTGATTGGCGGTCGGAGTGAGGGCATGATTGGCGATTGGAGTTACGGTATCGGAGGCCGGAGTCTTGCGGACGCAGTCGGAAGCGAGCGCAAGAGGAGCAGTGTCTGGAGGAAAAAGAAAAATAATACACGAACAAATAAGGAGGAAGGGCTGGTTTGGCCAATTTTAGGTCAATCTCCGGCGATTTGGACCGCCAAAAAAAAAAATACTTAACATCAGCGGCCAAGCCGTCGGTAAATGCAACGCAAAAACACAAAATTAGTGGCCTACCTGGGGGTTATGTTACCGCCTGCATTTCTGGTTGTTTATTATTAAAAAAAATTGTCGGATAAACTGCCGATTAATATCGATGGTCAGACAACCGGTTAAACCGCCGGTAATTCTGGCGGTTATTTGACTGCCAAAAATACCGTCGATAATTATTGATTTTTCTATAGTGAAAATAAAACCTATTGAGCTATTGAACCCTATCTAGTTATAATTAGAAATTAAAAAGGCAGGCTAGGGGCCTATCTCAATATGAGCAGTAGGAGCACCGTATAAATGATAAATCCAATAAGATCAAAAAATAAATATCCTGCAAAATATAAAACTTATGAAGAAGAAATAATTAAGTAGATTTTATATACATGAGAAACATGAAAAGAAACTTCCTCCAAACCAGAGGGGCAAACACAATGATAGCAGCCGAATCTAAAGCTCCCATGGGCAGCAATAAGATCCTATAAAATTAGAGTTGGAATAAAAGAAAATAAACAGCCCCCATAGAGCTAATGATAAGGAACCCCAGCCAAACCAAAGGAACAAAACCACCTAACTCAACAAAAAATCAATAAAAAGAATTCAACAACAAATCCAACCAGCAAAAAATGCCATAGCAATTCAAAGACTACCAAAAGACTAATAAATACAGCCTAACAAAATAAGAAACACCACAAAATAAACCAAATACAACAGATAAATAACCTATAAGGGTAAAGATCACCCAACACAGCTGTAAACCAACAACAAACTAGAGGGAAACAAGAAACAACCCTAGCTAGCAAAATAGCTACAAAAAAATAGCCATACAGAGGCTTAAAATCATTGAGAAAACCAACAGCTTGAAGTAAGAATAGAAGAAACACAGCTAACAATAAATAAATAGTAGCAAGGGACACATAATCAAAGAGCATCACAAAACATATATACACCCCAATTATAACAATAAAAATAAACCAGCTGAAATACCTATTTTAAAAATAAGAAATGCCCTGTATATGAAGAAAGGATCACCCAACACACCCACAAAATATAAACCAAGCAGGACCCAACATGAATCATCCCTCAGACAATGCAATAGCTACCATAAAAGAAAATTAAATACAGCCACGCATATGCTAGAAATTATTGAGACAACCGATAGCCTGAAGCAAGATAGATAAAACATAGATAACAACAAACAAATAGCTGCAAAGGGCACATAATTAGAAAACATCGCAAAGAGACTCCAAATATAGGAATAAAAATAAACCATCAGTAATTACCTTTTTCTAAAACAAGACATACCCAGTTTGTCAATTCTTATCATACCCCTCAATTCATGAAGCTTATTCAAATTATGATATAATTCAGTGGAGGATATACCAAACCTTTTTTTTTTCAGACAATTAACACATATATTTTCTTCTCTCCAAATATGAGATATTATATAATCAAACTAATTTAGAAGGCATATAATTTTCCTGAATAAATAATAGAGATTAACATTATTGCATGATTTGAAGAAAAAAAAAATAACCAACAAAAGGGAATCAGATTTAATCCATATATTAGTTATGTTATAAGCCATGTAAAACTTAAGGCCAAACAATAAAGCATTAGCCTCAGCCCAAATCACCTTGTAGACAGGAATGTAAGAAGCAAAAGAAAAAAACAAAGCACCTTGATGATCTCTAACCAGACCATTATTGCCAGCCCCAAATTTAGAAACGGACCCATAAATGTTTAATTTAAACCTAAACAATGAAAGCTTCTTCGAAGTAACATTTGCTTTCAAAAACTAAAGAATCGTGAAAAAAAGAAATCAAATTCCTATTTCCCTTGAAATGCTTAGAAAGAAGCAAGTTAATTAGCATACACCACTTGGTGAATTTTATTCTTAAGGGGAAGTAAGAGCTTATCTTAATAACTTGGTGCTTGGAATTATTTCTTTCAATCAATAAAAGCCAATAAATCAGCATATTAATAACAATAAATAGATTAACAGCATGCCTATTATGAAACTAGTGAGCTTGGAGAGAAAAATAGGAAGTATTAATATAGTTTATGTTAACCCCAAAATTATTAATAGAAAGACCAAACATTAATGGCAGTTTGCCCATTCGAAAGACATTCTTAATAGTCTCTAAATAGATGGTGGAAATATAATAAAGATTTGTTTTCTTCACCCCCATTAGAAATATAGTTGATCTCGAATAAAATTACATCTTTTTTATCTTTGAAGACGTTATCAAAAATGTTGCCAAAAATATTTTTGTTCCACCACCTAATCACTTGTTTAAGTCATTTGATTTTAAGAGATAGTCTAATGGTGTCATTAGAGCCATCATAATAGGAAATATAGGCCAACCAATATTTGAGAAAAAATTCCCTCATTATTTTCTATTGGGACAAAAATATTTGTTGTTAATGTGCAAGACCAATTAACATCTTAGGCCCACTAATAAGTCATTTTCCAAATGTTTTCTTCACGAAAGTCATCTATTTTATGTCCTACTACAATAAATAATAAAATTCATGCCTATGATTATGATTTTTTTTTTTTGCTTAAAACCCGCAAAGGGGCCTATGCGTTAATATAAAAAAAATCGGTAACAAAATCCTTAGAAGGATCCTCCAGCTCGCTACTGCTCAAAAGAGCTACAAGAAACTGGAAAATAAAACCTAAGAGCCGGTTGTTCCTTTTTCTAAGATTACAAAAAAAACATAAAGTAAAACTTGGGCTGCAAGTAAACAGCACCCAATAATCATCTTCGAAATGCCTATGATTATGATAATATGATTAATGAATAATTAACATTTAATCATATACACCAATAATATGTAATTTATTTAAGATAAGATTCTAAAAGCCCTTACATTATTTTTTTTCTTCATATTTTAATACTTTATGTTTTCATTAAGAAAAATAAATAATTTATTATACACAGATGCCATCCCTCATTAACAAATAACAAAAATTGAATTGAATAAATGATCCGAATAATAAATAAAAGACTTATTTTTTGCAATCAATCTCTTTTTTTATTGCTCCATATTTACTAATGATAAAATATCAATATTAAGAAATACAAACAAAAATATTAATCCAAATCAACACGAAAAAAAACCTGTTATTGAACACAAATACAATTATATCAAATTGGTAAATTTTGAAAGACAGCATGATTGACATTCTCCTAACTTACTTTTAAGATATAATTTTAAAATAAATAAAAAGGTCATACCTCGTGTATGATACTGTATGGGTTTGCGTATGTATTTGAGAGAGAAAGAGACAAAGAGAAACATAGAGAGACTGACTCAAGAGAGAAACAGATGGGTGGGGGGATGGAAGCTGGTTCCAAGAGAGCTTCTACAGTAAAAGATCTCCGGCGGTAAGTGGTGATTCAAACAAGATTTAAGGCTTTAATTGGGATATTTTTTTACTCTTTCTTAAAGCAGTTTTTTAGTATAAAATTATAATTTTTATGCTAAAAATTACTTTATGGGTGTAAATGAGTCGAGTCGAGACAAGTATCTCCCTAATCGATCGAGCTAAATTTGTTTAGCTATAACTGAGCTTGAGCTCGAGCTCAAACTCGACTCAAGCTCGTTTACTAAGCTCGAGCTCAACTGGTTAAAAAATTCATAGGCTAGAACTCGACTCAATAGCTTGAACTCGTCTAGAAAGCTCAAGCTCAACTCAATTATTGAGCTGGATTTCTTAATTTTAAATTAAAAAATTCAGTTTTACTTTGAATTTTCATTTTTTTATTAAATAATTAATTGAAAATTATTAAAATTTATTATATAATATTAATTTAAATTAATTATGAAATATATTTTAATTTAATCGAACGACTCAATGAGAGCTCGAGCTCTACTAGTTCAAGTTGGTTCACTTACACCCCTAGCTTAAATTATCGACAATAGAGAGAGAAGGTAAGGGAAGAAAGAATTAAGAGAGAAAAGAATAATATTGAAGTTCATCCAAGTTTTTTAGTGTTTTTTTTTTTTTTTTTTTTTTTTTTGGGGGAGGGGGGGGAAGTTAGGGATTCCAAAGTGAGCCACTTGGGAGGAAACAATTTCCCGAACTGCTCCATCCGAAGTTCAAAATTCTCATAGAAAATCTAGCTGAAAATTTTGAAGTGATACATTTCTTTTTCTTTTAATATATTTATTTAGATGATCTTAGTGTTAGATTATATGAAAATATATTTATTTTTATAAAGTTAATATTGCCATAAATAAATATAAAAATCTAAATATGCAAAAAAAAAATTTTCTTTTTTTCAATGATTTCGAGAAAAAGGAATCATCAAAATTTTCATTAGAAATATGTACTTTTGTACAATTATAATAACAATGGTGACCCCAAACAAATGCATGTGGGATTTTAGATTCTGTGATCTTAATTCTTCAATCCCGAGACTCTTCACCGTTCAACTTTTGTCAAATACTGCTGCACATGATAGTGAACAAGAGAGTGCTTCGCATTGAAGTCTACTTTCTTTTGTTGTGGGGGAATTATTGGGAGATGTCATTTTTTCATTGCAAAAAACATATATAAAAGACTCAGAAGGGGGAGAGAATATTGTGTGCTAGGGGTGTCAATTTCGGGTCACGGGTCGGGTTCGGGTCGAACCCAAAACTGACCCGGCACTATTCGGGTCAACCCGAACCCGACCCGTTTTTAAAAACGGGTCAGTTTTCCTGACCTGAACCCGACCCGCTTCGGGTCCGGGTCAACCCGACACGACCCGAATGACCCGTTTCCAACAAAAAAATGGCTAATTTTTGGGTCAAAACGGGTCAATCTCCTTTTTTCGGGTCAAAAACGGGTCAATCTCGGGTTGCCAGATCAAAATCGGGTATTCGGGTCAATTTCGGGTCAAAGGGTTAACCCGAACCCGACCCGTTTCGGGTTCTGGTTGACCCTAACCCGAAATTTTCGGGCCAGGTTCGGGTCGGGTCAAATATTGACACCCCTATTGTGTGCAGACACCGAAAGCGTGCAAAGACCAATAAAAAGAGCCACATCACTGGCGCTCGGTACTAATAGCCAGGGGTGTCAATTTCGGGTCACAGGTCGGGTTCGGGTCGAACCCGAACTGACCCGAGTTCAAACGGGTCAACCCTAACCCGACCCGGGTAGACAACGGGTCGAAAAAACCGAACCCGGACCCGACCCGGCGGGTTGCCGGGTTGACACGACCCGACCCGGTTTGGGTGGCCGGCGCCGGAACCGCGGCGGCCGACGGCGGCGGACGCGAGCGCTCGCGGGCGGACGCGAGCGCGACAGCGCGGCGCGGTCGGCGCGGGCACGCGCGCGAGGCGGGCGCGGTCCGCGCGGGCGCGAGGCGGGCGCGGTCCGGCGCGGCGCGGTCGGCGCGGGCAGTCGCGGGCACGCGGGCGCGAGGCGGGCGGCGGTCGGAGCGGCGCGGTCCGGGCGGGGGCGCGGTCGGGCGCGGGCAGTCGCGGGCACGCGGGCGCGCTGGGGGGCGCGCGGCGGGCGCGGCACGCGGGCGGCGCTGGCAGGCGCGGGCAGTCCCGCGCGGCGGCAGCGCTGGCGGCGAGGCGCGCGGGCAGCGCGGGCAGGCGGCGGGCGGCGGGCAGCGCGGGCAGGCGCGCGGGCGGGCAACGCGGCGGGCAGCGCGGGCGGCAGCGGGCAGAGGCGGGATTTGAATTTTTTTCGAATTAAACGGGTTGCGGGTTGACCCGGCAACCCGCCGGGTCAACCCAACCCGACCCGTTTTTGAAACGGGTCATTTCTGGAACCCGACCCGACCCGTTTTGAAATCGGGTCGGGTTCAACCCGGATTTTCCGGGTCGGGTTTTCGTGTCGTGTCAAATATTGACACCCCTACTAATAGCTGTACTGCTTGGTATGCTCGGTACGTTCTCCGGATAGAATAATTTTTCCAAAAGGGGGTTGAAAAAAACTTACAAACTAAATAACATCAATGGAAAACTAATTAAAGATGGAAACACAACCTCAGAAAGCCTAAGAAAATGAAAAAGATGCATGACACGTAAGCCCAAAGGGCAGCCAGAAAAACAAAGATTTCTTGCAAAAACCTTCCTTTACGAAATGAGCTCAACCCGATCGTCAAGACTAAAGATCATTCATTAGAGGCAATAAATAGAGAAAAGTCTTGGCATCCCTAAAAAAATTCAATTAGTAGAACAAATAGAACCCCACATTAGCCCACCAAGATTGCCAGAGCACAGCCAAGGCCTCCATGGAAGCGCTAAGGAAGTCTGCTTCATCATTGTCCGACCAAAAGAAATAACCAGCAGATGTCAAGAGTAGCACAGGTGCAAAAATATGATCCATAGAAACAACCTCAAAGCTATAATATACAAAAAAAAGTGAAGGCAGAAAACATGAATTTGTCCAAATACTATAAAAGATGTTCAGAACTTTTTCAAACAGAGCATTTGGCTCTTACTGCATTTTTATCTTAATTAGAATAGTTTTAAAAGAAGAGTCAAAGCCACCATACCTCCACCCATTACATTCACGGCAGATAAGCTACATAGAAGTACAAGTAATCAAATAAAAGTTCATTGATGTTTTAGAGAATTGAGCAAAACCTTTAAAATATGATTGATTTGATTATAGGATATTGATGATTGAATATGATTGCAAATTTAATTGTTGAGTTGCAGATTATATATATATATATATATATATATATATATAATATATAAATATATATATTATATATATATATATATATTATATAATATATAATATAAATATATAAATATATATATTATATATATATATTATATGCGTGCTGCTGCGTGTGTGCGGGTGTGTCCAATCATTATTACCTAACTAAGGTCTTCAACCACCGTCACTAAACTATAGTTCATTGACCACCATTTTCCGACTATGACCTCTATCACTTTACAATGATCATCTGACCACTATTTTCACACTACTATCATGCAAACCCTAGGACCTGATTATAATTCTTTGACTATTATAGACCAACTATATTTCTTTGACCTCCTTTGCTTGACTACAGCCCTCCTACCACCTTCATTCAACTATGATCCTCTAGTCATAATCATTGATTATGATCCTCTAACAACCATCGTTAGAAGATAATCTTCCAATCACCATCACCCGACTATAGTCATCCAATCACCATTACCCACTAATAGTCCTCCAATGACCTTTACTCGACTATAGCCCTCTAACCATCATCACATAATTGTGGTCCTCTGACCACCATCATCTGAATATCCTCCAAATATCATCACCGACTATATATGTGTAATATCTCGTTCCCTTACTGTCCTCTCTCTGAATTGAATTTTCCTCCCAGAATCGTCCAGACGAAGTTGGATTCGTCCGGGACGATCGGTACAAGGTTGTGTAGAAAATCCTTGTTTGGCTGTCTGGTTCGTCGGACGAAATCAGGATCGTCTGGACGAAAATAAGTCAGTGAACCCTTCGCCAGGAACGATATGTAATTTTTTTCGTCTGGACGAAATTCTTCTCTTCATGGATCGTCCGGGACGAAGCTCGATCGTCCAGGACGATCAGTCTGGATATATATATAAATGAGATATTTTGAAGAGAGAGAAATATCTGGGGAGAGAGAAGAGAAAAAGGAAATAGAGAAAAGCTGGTTTTCGAGACCGCGGAGCGCTTTTCGTCCGACGCTGCTGTGGGAAAAGTGAAGACTCTCGTGGTAAGGATCTCCGAATCCTATTTCTGTTTTCAAAGAAGTTGAGTTTTGACCGAGTTGAGATCTGTTTTGTGTTTTCGTAGTCGACTTTTCGACATGATTTTGATTTGACACAACTTTCACCGCACAACTTTTAGAGTGTTATAGATATGATTATTCCTACACGATTTGACTGTATTCTACGAATTTCTTCCGGTCGGAATTGGTTCTACGTGATTTTAATTGAATAGAAAATTATCATGATGTTTTCTGACTTGGTTTCTATAGAATAAAAGTCTTGCATTGATGAATAGATATTCTATTGTAATTTGGTAGAATTTGGAAATCGGTCTTTTTGCAGGATTTTTGTGTAAATTTGACCGACTGCCGTTACTCTGCCCGATTTTCGTATGATTTCCGAATTGTCTGAGATTGATAGATTGAATCGATATGAATATGATTATTGATAGATTGCTTTAATATTGACTATTGAATTGCTATTATTGAATTGACTATTGATACTGATCGCAAGTGGAACCTGGTTTGAACATTGGTTGGAGATTGATATTGAAACCTGTACAGGATGGTGGGGCCGACGGGCTTTCCTTTAAACATTGATTATTGATTATTGAAGGGAGACATAAGGAGTTTATTGATATGCCGACGGCGAAAAGAGTGACGACTCTTATTGATAGAACCAATGTACGAATCTACAACAGCAATATATAATCTACAACAGCAACATAGCCAGTAGTTTGTACTTCTTCAGTATATAGTATTTAATTGCATGTTTACTGTATTGATTTACGAATTTATTGCTTTATCGATTTCTGCCTTATTGATTGATCGATTTACTGTATCGTACGATTTCATTGATTTCATTGATTGATTACCGAGCATTGATTACTGAGCATTGATATGGATATTGATAGATATAGATACTGCATTGATAGCATGGACATGGACATCGTATAGATTCATTGTATTGCCGCCTAGATTATGTAGACTCGCTGTTGCTACTGTTCCACACCGTATTGACTGTTTGTATAGATTTCTTGTCATAATGGATTGAAGTTTATCGTATTGCTTTCCTCCGATTGATTTCATTAAATGGATCGTATTGATTTGACCGTATTGATTTGATTGACGGATATATTGATTGCATTGATTTATCGAATTGCCTACCGCTGCATTGACTGGTTTTATTGACTATGGATTTCCACTGCATAGAATTGACGATCTATTGATTCATTGATTTCCGATTGCATAGATTCATTGACCATTGACTGATTCAGATTGATAGATTGACATGCATATTGATAGCATCGCCGTGCTTTGATTTCAGTTATAGGTTTAGGTGACCTGCTGGGCTTTGTAAGGCCCATTATATGTGGTTGATATTTTCAGGTCAGGGCTCGGGAGCAGGGATAGGAATTGATCCAGATCGACAGGTTTTAGTTTCTTTTGATCGATAGATGATTCTTTTTGTACTCAGAGACAAGGAAAGATTTTCTCTACTTGTATTGATAGTTTAGTTCCTGAGTATTGTATATGATGTTTTGAGATGTGAATCGACTGAATATTGATGTTTAAATTTATAAGATGTTTGATAGATTGCTTACTGAAGGTTTATAGATAACTCTGTTAAATTGTTTGAAATTGATTGACATTCTTTCCAAGTTAGATCTTGGGGCATCACAAGTTGGTATCAGAGCAGTGTTATTGGAAGAATGGATTGTTACCAGAGTTATAGGTATTAGGTGACCTGCTGGGCTTTGTAAGGCTCATTATATGTGGTTGATATTTTCAGGTCAGGGCTCGGGAGCAGGAGATAGGAATTGATCCAGATCGACAGGTTTTAGTTTCTTTTGATCGATAGATGAATTCTTTTGTACTCATGACAGGATAGATTTCTCTACTTGTATTGTAGTTAGTTTCCTGAGTATTGTATTGATGTTTTGAGATGTGATCCGACTTGAATATTGATGTTTAAATTTTATAATGTTTGATAGATTGCTTACTGAAGGTTTATAGATAACTCTGGTAAATTGTTGTGAAATTGATTGACATTCTTTCCAAGTTAGATCTTGGGGCATCACAATATGATCCTTCGAATACCATCGCCCCAATTGCAATCCTTTTTATTGCAACAGTGTAGCTATAATTTTTAACTACAATTGCCCACATTGTCTTCCAACCATTATTATCTAACTATAATTCTTTGACCATAATCGCACAACTATTTTTTTCTGATCACAATCACCAAATTATAGTCCTTTAACCAATCACTACCACTCAATTAGGATCCTTTGATCACCTTCGTCGGACTACGGTCCTCTTACCGCCATAGATCGACTATGATCCTCTAGCCACCTTCATCAGACTATGACCATCAAATTGTCATAGCTCAACTATGGTCCTCTCATTTTGTTGCTTGGCTACACCAAATCCCATTGACTAATTACCCTTTATAACCAATAATGTCATAGCACGCCATCACACATAATATTAATGAATGTGATTGATTCCCCCCCCGCCCCCCCCCCCCCCCCCCCCCCCCCAATAACACTTAACAAATATAACACTAACTTATTATCTAAAATATCTTAATTCTTACACAAGAAACAGCATATAATTGAAAATGGTGTTATCAATCAATGAAGGATTGTGTAATCGAATGTGGCAGAATAAATTAAATAAAATTATACCTAACTAATGGACGTCTATTGGAATCAAATAATTCATTGAATAATATGGAAAAAAAAGAAACCTCAAATGCGCCTTATGTATTCTTTAAATTTTTAAAAATGAAAATATTATATAGTTTCAATATTTTTAGACATAAATCTAGGGCTGCAAGCGAACCAAACGTTCGATGAACTACTCGTTGTTCGGTTCGATTAAAGCTCGTTCGTGATCGTTTAATTAACTAACAAACAAACTTGAACAATATTTTAAATACTCGATTCTTAAATAAACAAGCTTGAACACTAATGCGTTCAGCTCGTTTATGTTCGCGAACAACATCAGTTGATGTTCATGAACAAGCTCAATAAAAAGCTTGATTCAGGTTCGATTAAAACTGATCGATAAAAACTTAAATAATATGTTATTATAAAATTGATAAATATACATAATATAAAAACTTTAATTATAACATAATAATATAATTATTTTTTATTAATAACAAGAAATATTTCATATTTGTCCATGTTTGTTAGATTGTTTGTTTAGGATATTCACGAACAAATTTAAGGTTTGCTTCTTCAATAGATTGTTTGTGAAATATGTTCACGAACATAGCTTGTTTAAAGCTCGATAAGCACTAAACAAACGAACATGAACCAAACATGAACACCCTTAAATTAAACGAACCAAACATGAACACAAATAATAAAGCTCGAATCAAACACGAATCAAACATGAACAAGCTAATGTTAAACAAACACAAACATGAACACTCACATACTCGGCTCGGCTCGGCTCGGCTCGGTTCGTTTGCAGCCCTACATAAATCAATTTTTTTAGGACATAAATATCTATTAAAAATAAAGTTTAAAATTTTATGTACTAAAAATTTATTTTAAAACAGTATTAAGAAAGTTGTCACAAACAAAGCCTAACTTTTACAATATATTAAGGTGATAAGAACTTTCTTATGAAAATTTTTATGAAGAATTACCTAAAAAGGATTGATGTGCTCCATTGATACAATTCAAACAATGCATGAGTAACCTCTAAATGATGGAAGGCGGGTTGTTGAAGAATGCTACCATGATAGAGACAAAAGTAAGACATCAAATAATGAAGAGATTATTCCTCTGTCAAATATCAAAACCACCCCTGTCATGTCACGCTGGCACAAAATGCACCACAGGCTCCGGCGTCGAAGAAAGATAAGGGTATTAATGATCATTTCACACCATCAAATTTTGGTATCATAGAAATTACAATGTATATGCCAAGCAACAACGAAATGATGGCCAACAAACCCACTCCTTATCCAGGACGCCACCCAACAAAACCCCCCACTCGTGCGACATCGCATGGCCTCTGCGCGGGGGGGGCCCTATGGCGGACGCCCCCGGGGCCCCGGTCTGGTCTAACGCCACGTACAAAAAAGTGATTGTGTGGCCCCCGAGCAGCCGACGTACGGTGCGACTGCTGCCGCATTGCCCGCGCCCACCGGCGCCCCCCAGCCCAGGTCGCCATGAGACATAAAAAAAATAGAAAAAATGCGCCTGGTCGAATTCCCAGTACACCCCCAACCACCAATCACCCAACAGCACTGGGTCTACCAAGCCAGTAAGTTGCCACCCTAAACCTACACTCCGCAAGGCCAACAAGACCTCCCCTCACACGAGTGATCACACCACAACACATCCGATTATCCAAAATAAATACAACGCTGCTACCGACACAAAATACGCCCATGCGTACACACCTACCGAAAAACCATGATCATCCTCATCGGACCCCATAGCCCGACATTAGCGGTACGCCGCCACCCTAAATCTTGAATCCCAACATCCGGGGCACGGACCGGTCGATCCAGGCGATCAACACTAGGTCCGCGGTCTAACGGAAAGCATCCCTGATGCCGAACCTCAAAAAATATCCTACGAAACAGCTCCCCCTCCCCTAACCCGCCCCCTCTTCCGACCAAAAACAACTAGAGTCATCTCTACGGAGAAC
>CM039726.1:8780181-8828151 GCA_022539455.1 Dendrobium nobile
TTAACCTCAAAATTTGTGACTACCATATTGATTGTATATTCATCATAAAACTTATAATATACTATTTTAAAAATATAAATTACTCGACAACAAAATTCACATGCATATAAATTATAGAAATATATCTTTGTTAAATAATAATTTTATAGTAAAATTGAGTCCAACATCAATGAAGCCTTATAAGTTATAAGTATTATTTTTTTAAGGAATATCTCAAAAAAAAAAAAAAAAAAAAAATATATATATATATACACACACATATAAATATAAATTCTCCATTTTTGTTCTGTGGGCGGGTCACTTCAGCTGCTGCCGACGGTGTGGCCCACCCAAAAATACTTTTCGAAATCCCTCTTTGCCCTTGGGCTTCCTCCATGGGCCGCTATTCCCATCGCATTCTCGGAGGGGTAAATAAGTTTTTCTACCATGAAATGATTGGGTTTAGCCATCATTCGATGTTGCGTGGATGAACCAAAATTTGATGGTGAAATGATCATAATACCCTTATCTTTCTTCGACGCCGGAGCCTGTGGTGCATTTTGTGCCAGCGTGACATGACAGGGGTGGTTTTGACATTTGACAGAGGAATAATCTCTTCATTATTTGATGTCTTACTTTTGTCTCTATTATGGTAGCATTCTTCAACAACACCGCCTTCCATCATTTAGAGGTTACTCATGCATTGTTTGAATTGTATCAATGGAGCACATCAATCCTTTTTAGGTAATTCTTCATAAAAATTTTCATAAGAAAGTTCTTATCACCCTTAATATATTGTAAAAGTTAGGCTTTGTTTGTGACAACTTTCTTAATACTGTTTTAAAATAAATTTTTAGTACATAAAATTTTAAACTTTATTTTTAATAGATATTTATGTCCTAAAAAAATTGATTTATGTAGGGCTGCAAACGAACCGAGCCAAGCCGAGCCGAGTATGTGAGTGTTCATGTTTGTGTTTGTTTAACAATAGCTTGTTCATGTTTGGTTCGTGTTTGATTCGAGCTTTATTATTTGTGTTCATGTTTGGTTCGTTTAATTTAAGGGTGTTCATGTTTGGTTCATGTTCGTTTGTTTAGTGCTTATCGAGCTTTAAACAAGCTATGTTCGTGAACATATTTCACAAACAATCTATTGAAGAAGCAAACCTTAAATTTGTTCGTGAATATCCTAAACAAAACAATCTAACAAACATGGACAAATATGAAATATTCTTGTTATTTATAAAAATAATTATATTATTATTGTTATAATTAAAGGTTTATTTATGTATTATTTATCAATTTTATATAACATATTATTTAAGTTTTTATCGATCAGTTTTAATCGAACCTGAATCAAGCTTTTTATTGAGCTTGTTCATGAACATCAACTGATGTTGTTCGCGAACATAAACGAGCTGAACGCATTAGTGTTCAAGCTTGTTTATTTAAGAATCGAGTATTTAAAATATTGTTCAAGTTTGTTTGTTAGTTAATTAAACGATCACGAACGAGCTTTAATCGAACCGAACAACGAGTAGTTCATCGAACGTTTGGTTCGCTTGCAGCCCTAGATTTATGTCTAAAAATATTGAAACTATATAATATTTTCACTTTTAAAAATTTAAAGAATACATAAGGCGCCATTTGAGGTTCTTTTTTTCCATATTATTCAATGAATTATTTGATTCCAATAGACGTCCATTAGTTAGGTATAATTCTTATTTAATATTATTCTGCCACATTCGATTACACAATCCTTCATTGATTGATAACACCATTTCAATTATATGCTGTTTCTTGTGTAAGAATTAAGATATTTTAGATAATAAGTTAAGTGTTATATTTGTTAAGTGTTATTGGGGGGGGGGGGGGGGGGGGGGGGGGGGGGGGGGGGGGGGAATCAATCACATACATTAATATTATGTGTGATGGCGTGCTATGACATTATTGGTTATAAAGGGTAATTAAGTCAATGGGATTTGGTGTAGCCAAGCAACAACAATCAGAGGACCATAGTTGAGCTATGACAATTTGATGGTCATAGTCTGATGAAGGTGGCTAGAGGATCATAGTCGATCTATAGCGGTAAGAGGACCATAGTCCGACGAAGGTGATCAAAGGATCCTAATTGAGTGGTAGTGATTGGTTAAAGGACTATAATTTGGTGATGGTGATCAGAAAAAAATAGTTGTGTGATTATGGTTAAAGAATTATAATTAGATAATAATGGTTGGAAGACAATGTGGGCAATTGTAGTTAAAAATTATAGCTACACTGTTGCAATAAAAAGGATTGCAATTGGGGCGATGGTATTCGAAGGATCATATATAGTCGGTGATGATATTTGGAGGATATTCAGATGATGGTGATCAGAGGACCATAATTATGTGATGATGGTTAGAGGGCTATAGTCGAGTAAAGGTCATTGGAGGACTATTAGTGGGTAATGGTGATTGGATGACTATAGTCGGGTGATGGTGATTGGAAGATTATCTTCTAACGATGGTTGTTAGAGGATCATAATCAATGATTATGACTAGAGGATCATAGTTGAATGAAGGTGGTAGGAGGGCTGTAGTCAAGCAAAGGAGGTCAAAGAAATATAGTTGGTCTATAATGGTCAAAGATTATAATCAGGTCTTGGGTTTGCATGATAGTAGTGTGAAAATAGTGGTCAGATGATCATTGTAAAGTGATAGAGGTCATAGTCGGAAAATGGTGGTCAATGAACTATAGTTTAGTGACGGTGGTTGAAGACCTTAGTTAGGTAATAATGATTGGACACACCCGCACACACGCACGCACGCATATATATAATATTAATATGATTTAATATATATACTATATTATAATTAAATTAATGAACAATCATATTCAATCATCATATCCTTAATCAAATCATCTTATATTGATATGTTAATTTTGCTCAATTCTCTAAAACATCAATGAACTTTTATTTGATTACTTGTACTTCTATGTAGCTTATCTGCCGTGAATGTAATGGGTGGAGGTATGGTGGCTTTGACTCTTCTTTTAAAACTATTCTAATTAAGATAAAAATGCAGTAAGAGCCAAATGCTCTGTTTGAAAAAGTTCTGAACATCTTTTATAGTATTTGGACAAATTCATGTTTTCTGCCTTCACTTTTTTTTGTATATTATAGCTTTGAGGTTGTTTCTATGGATCATATTTTTGCACCTGTGCTACTCTTGACATCTGCTTGTTATTTCTTTTGGTCGGACAATGATGAAGCAGACTTCCTTAGCGCTTCCATGGAGGCCTTGGCTGTGCTCTGGCAATCTTGGTGGGCTAATGTGGGGTTCTATTTGTTCTACTAATTGAATTTTTTTAGGGATGCCAAGACTTTTCTCTATTTATTGCCTCTAATGAATGATCTTTAGTCTTGACGATCGGGTTGAGCTCATTCCGTAAAGGAAGGTTTTTGCAAGAAATCTTTGTTTTTCTGGCTGCCCTTTGGGCTTACGTGTCATGCATCTTTTTCATTTTCTTAGGCTTTCTGAGGTTGTGTTTCCATCTTTAATTAGTTTTCCATTGATGTTATTTAGTTTGTAAGTTTTTTTCAGCCCCCCTTTTGGAAAAATTATTCTATCCGGGGAACGTACCGAGCATACCAAGCAGTACAGCTATTAGTACCGAGCGCCAGTGATGTGGCTCTTTTTTATTGGTCTTTGCACGCTTTCGGTGTCTGCACACAATAGGGGTGTCAATATTTGACACGACCGGAAAACCCGACCCGAACCTGGCCCGAAAATTTCGGGTTAGGGTCAACCAGAACCCGAAACGGGTCGGGTTCGGGTTAACCCTTTGACTCGAAATTGACCCGAAAACCCGATTTTGATCTGGCAACCCGAGATTGACCCGTTTTTGACCCGAAAAGAGGAGATTGACCCGTTTTGACCCAAAAATTAGCCATTTTTTTGTTGGAAACGGGTCATTCGGGTCGTGTCGGGTTGACCCGGACCGAAGCGGGTCGGGTTCAGGTCAAGAAAAACTGCCGTTTTTAAAAACGGGTCGGGTTCGGGTTGACCGAATAGTGCCGGGTCAGTTTGGGTTCGACCCGAACCCGACCCGTGACCCGAAATTGACACCCCTAGCACACAATAATCTCTCCCCCTTCTGAGTCTTTTATATATGTTTTTTGCAATGAAAAAATGACATCTCCCAATAATTCCCTCACAACAAAAGAAAGTAGACTTCAATGCGAAGCACTCTCTTGTTCACTATCATGTGCAGCAGTATTTGACAAAAGTTGAACGGTGAAGAGTCTCGGGATTGAAGAATTAAGATCACAGAATCTAAAATCCCACATGCATTTGTTTGGGGTCACCATTGTTATTATAATTGTACAAAAGTACATATTTCTAATGAAAATTTTGATGATTCCTTTTTCTCGAAATCATTGAAAAAAAGAAAATATATTTTTTGCATATTTAGATTTTTATATTTATTTATGGCAATATTAACTTTATAAAAATAAATATATTTTCATATAATCTAACACTAAGTCATCTATAAAAAATTATATTAAAAGAAAAGAAATGTTATCACTTCAAAATTTTCAGCTAGATTTTCTATGAGAATTTTGAACTTCGGATGGAGCAGTTCGGGAAATTGTTTCCTCCCAAGTGGCTCACTTTGGAATCCCTAACTTCCCCCCCCCCCTCCCCAAAAAAAAAAAAAAAAAAAAAAAAAAACACTAAAAAACTTTGGATGAACAGAATTTTGAGTTTATGATGGCTATATAAATTGTAAATTCGATTTCTGACTGGCAATTGTATATAAAATCTAGTTTGATTCTTAAAAACTTTCTGTCAGAATTTGTCTGAAATGGCCCCAGGCACTCCGTACCTAATAATTTCTCGAACTAATTAGGAGAAATTATTAGGTGCGGAGTGTGGACGGGGTGAGAACCGTCCGCACAGACACAGGGTACCAAGCGGTACCCAGTGGTGCCGACTGATACCGAACGGTACGAGCGCGGTTTTTATACTAGTGTGCAGACGGTTCTCCCGTCCGCACTCCGTACCTAATAATTTCTCCAGAAACTACGCTTTACCTCCATAACAGAATTTTGAGTTTATGATGGCTATATAAATTGTAAATTCGATTTCTGACTGGCAATTGTATATAAAATCTAGTTTGATTCTTAAAAACTTTCTGTCAGAATTTGTCTGAAATGGCCCCAGGCACTCCGTACCTAATAATTTCTCGAACTAATTAGGAGAAATTATTAGGTGCGGAGTGCGGACGGGGTGAGAACCGTCCGCACAGACACAGGGTACCAAGCGGTGCCCAGTGGTACCGACTGATACCGAACGGTACCGAGCGCGGTTTTATACTAGTGTGCAGACGGTTCTCCCGTCCGCACTCCGTACCTAATAATTTCTCCAGAACTACGCTCTTAACCTCCATCAATATTATTCTTTTCTCTCTTAATTCTTTCTTCCCTTACCTTCTCTCTCTATTGTCGATAATTTAAGCTAGGGGTGTAAGTGAACCAACTTGAACTAGTAGAGCTCGAGCTCTCATTGAGTCGTTCGATTAAATTAAAATATATTTCATAATTAATTTAAATTAATATTATATAATAAATTTTAATAATTTTCAATTAATTATATAATAAAATAATAAAAATTCAAAGCAAAACTGAATTTTTTAATTTAAAATTAAGAAATCAAGCTCAATAATTGAGTTGAGCTCGAGCTTTCTAAATGAGTTCAAGCTATTGACTCGAGTTCGAGCCTATGAATTTTTTAACCAGTTGAGCTCGAGCTTAGTAAACGAGTTTGAGTCGAGTTTGAGCTCGAGCTCAAGCTCAGTAATAGCTAAACAAATTTAGCTCGATTAGGGAGATACTTGTCTCGACTCGACTCATTTACACCCATAAAGTAATTTTTAGCATAAAAATTGTAATTTTATATTAAAAAACTGCTTTAAGAAAGAGTAAAAAAATATCCCAATTGAAGCCTTAAATCTTGTTCGAATCACCACTTACCGCCGGAGATCTTTTACTGTAGAAGCTCTCTTGGAACCAGCTTCCATCCCCCACCCATCTGTTCTTCTCTTGAGTCAGTTCTCTCTATGTTTCTCTTTGTCTCTTTCTCTCTCAAATACATACGCAAACCCTTACAGTATCATACACGAGGTATGACCTTTTTATTTATTTAAAATTATATCTTAAAAGTAAGTTAGGAGAATGTCAATCATGCTGTCTTTCAAAATTTACCAATTTGATATAATTGTATTTGTGTTCAATAACAGGTTTTTTTCGTGTTGATTTGGATTAATATTTTTGTTTGTATTTTTTAATATTGATATTTTATCATTAGTAAATATGGAGCAATAAAAAAGAGATTGATTGCAAAAAATAAGTCTTTTATTTATTATTCGGATCATTTATTCAATTCAATTTTTGTTATTTGTTAATGAGGGATGGCATCTGTGTATAATAAATTATTTATTTTTCTTAATGAAAACATAAAGTATTAAAATATGAAGAAAAAAAATAATGTAAGGGCTTTTAGACTCTTATCTTAAATAAATTACATATTATTGGTGTATATGATTAAATGTTAATTATTCATTAATCATATTATCATAATCATAGGCATTTTGAAGATGATTATTGGGTGCTGTTTACTTGCAGCCCAAGTTTTACTTTATGTTTTTTTTGTAATCTTAGAAAAAGGAAACCACCGGCTCTTAGGTTTTATTTTCACGTTTCTTGTAGCTCTTTTGAGCAGTAGCGAGCTGGAGGATCCTTCTAAGGATTTTGTTACCGATTTTTTTTATATTAACGCATAGGCCCCTTTGCGGGTTTTAAGCAAAAAAATAAAATAAAAATCATAATCATAGGCATGAATTTTATTATTTATTGTAGTAGGACATAAAATAGATGACTTTCGTGAAGAAAACATTTGGAAAATGACTTATTAGTGGGCCTAAGATGTTAATTGGTCTTGCACATTAACAACAAATATTTTTGTCCAATAGAAAATAATGAGGGATTTTTTTCTCAAATATTGGTTGGCTATATTTCCTATTATGATGGGCTCTAATGACACCATTAGACTCTCTCTTTAAAATCAAATGACTTAAACAAGTGATTAGGGGTGTGGAACAAAATTATTTTTGGCAACTTTTTTGATAACGTCTTCAAAGAATAAAAAGATGTATTTTATTCGAGATCATCTATATTTCTAATGGGGGTGAAGAAAACAAATCTTTATTATATTTCCACCATCTATTTAGAGACTATTAAGAATGTCTTTCGAATGGGCAAACTGCCATTAATGTTTGGTCTTTCTATTAATAATTTTTGGGGTTAACATTAAAAACTATATTAATACTTCCTATTTTTCTCTCCAGCTCACTGTTTCATAATAGGCATGCTGTTAATCTATTTTATGTTATTAATATGCTGATTTATTGGCTTTTATTGATTGAAAGAAATAATTCCAAGCACCAAGTTTTTTAAGATAAGCTCTTACTTTCCCCTTAAGAATAAAATTCACCAAGTGGTGTATGCTAATTAACTTGCTTCTTTCTAAGCATTTCAAGGGAAATAGGAATTTGATTTCTTTTTTTCACGATTCTTTAGTTTTTGAAAGAAAATGTTACTTCGAAGAAGCTTTCATTGCTTAGGTTTATATTAAACATTTATGGGTCCGTTTCTAAATTTGGGGCTGGCAATAATGGTCTGGTTAGAGATCATCAAGGTGCTTTGCTTTTTTCTTTTGCTTCTTACATTCCTGTCTACAAGGTGATTTGGGCTGAGGCTAATGCTTTATTGTTTGGCCTTAAGTTTTACATGGCTTATATGGATTAAATCTGATTCCCTTTTGTTGGTTATTTTTTTTTCTTCAAATCATGCAATAATGTTAATCTCTATTATTTATTCAGGAAAATTATATGCCTTCTAAATTATTTTGATTATATAATATCTCATATTTGGAGAGAAGAAAATATATGTGTTAATTGTCTGAAAAAAAAAGGTTTGGTATATCCTCCACTGAATTATATCATAATTTGAATAAGCTTCATGAATTGAGGGGTATGATAAGAATTGACAAACTGGGTATGTCTTGTTTTAGAAAAAGGTAATTACTGATGGTTTATTTTTATTCCTATATTTGGAGTCTCTTTGCGATGTTTTCTAATTATGTGCCCTTTGCAGCTATTTGTTTGTTGTTATCTATGTTTTATCTATCTTGCTTCAGGCTATCGGTTGTCTCAATAATTTCTAGCATATGCGTGGCTGTATTTAATTTTCTTTTATGGTAGCTATTGCATTGTCTGAGGGATGATTCATGTTGGGTCCTGCTTGGTTTATATTTTGTGGGTGTGTTGGGTGATCCTTTCTTCATATACAGGGCATGTCTTATTTTTAAAATAGGTATTTCAGCTGGTTTATTTTTATTTGTTATAATTGGGGTGTATATGGTTTTGTGATGCTCTTTGATTATGTGTCCCTTGCTTACTATTTATTTGTGTTAGCTGTGTTTCTTCTATTCTTACTTCAAGCTGTTGGTTTTCTCAATGATTTTAAGCCTCTGTATGGCTATTTTTTTTGTAGCTATTTTGCTAGCTAGGGTTGTTTCTTGTTTCCTCTAGTTTGTTGTTGGTTTACAGTTGTGTTGGGTGATCTTTACCCTTATAGGTTATTTATCTGTTGTTTTGGTTTATTTTGTGGCGTTTCTTATTTTGTTAGGCTGTATTTATTAGTCTTTTGGTAGTCTTTGAATTGCTATGGCATTTTTTGCTGGTTGGATTTGTTGTTGAATCTTTTTATTGATTTTTTGTTGAGTTAGGTGGTTTTGTTCCTTTGGTTTGGCGGGGGTTCCTTATCATTGGCTCTATGGGGGCTGTTTATTTTCTTTTATTCCAACTCTAATTTTATAGGATCTTATTGCTGCCCTGGGAGCTTTAGATTCGGCTGCTATCATTGTGTTTGCCCCTCTGGTTTGGAGGAAGTTTCTTTTCATGTTTCTCATGTATATAATAAAATCTACTTAATTAGTTCTTCTTCATAAGTTTTATATTTTGCAGGATATTTATTTTTTGATCTTATTGGATTTATCATTTATACGGTGCTCCTACTGCTCATATTGAGATAGGCCCCTAGCCTGCCTTTTTTCTAATTATAACTAGATAGGTTCAATAGCTCAATAGGTTTTTTTTTTCACTATAGAAAAAATCAACAATTATCGACGGTTATTTTTGGCAGTCAAATAACCGCAAGAATTACCGGCGGTTTAACCGGTTGTCTGACATCGATATTTATCTGGCAGTTTATCCGACAATTTTTTTTAATAATAAACAAACAGAAATGCAGGCGGTAACATAACCCCAGGTAGGCCACTAATTTTGTGTTTTTGCGTTGCATTTACCGACGGCTTGGCCGCTTGATGTTAAGTATTTTTTTTTTGGCGGTCCAAATCGCCGGTGAATTGTCCTAAAATTGGCCAAACCAGCCCTTCCTCATTTGTTCGTGTATTATTTTTTTCTTTTTCCTCCAGACACTGCTCCTTCTTCGCGCTCGCTTCGACTGCCGTTCCGCAAGACTCCGGCCTCCGATACCGTAACTCAATCGCCAATCATGCCCTCACTCCGACCGCCAATCACGCCCTCACTCAGGCCACCAATCACGCTTGCACTCTACCGCCGTCGCCCTTGCTCTGCCCATCGACTCCCCAGATCACTCAGGCTTGCAAATGCCTCGAAGGTTGTTGCATTTACTTTTTTTGTTTCTTTAGTCATCGATGATTATTTAGAGAGAATAATGAGGACCTATATATGATATTTATTGATTTAGAGATCACATGCGATAAAGTTCCAAGAGAAGTGATATGGAGAGTTCTAGAAAAGAAAAAAGTTAGTAATGCTTTTTTTTTTTTATAAAACCCACCGATGGGGCCTACGCGTTGATATCAAAAATCGGTTTCAAAATCCTTAAAAGGACCCTCTAGTTCGCTACTGCTCATGAGAGCTACAGGCAAAAAAGGCACAAAAATTCCTAAGAGCCGGAGGTTCCTAAAACTACGAGTACAAGAAAAGCGTAAAGAAAACCTAGGGCTGTGAGTAGACTGCACCCAAAAAAGGAAGAACTTCAATATTCTGATCAGCTCAATCTTCCTGCAAACAAAGCACCGGATATCCAAAGAAATAAAAGACAAAGTATACACTAAGAGTACCTTGCAAGCCTTGAAGCTCCCTAAGATTGCATTAAACTTGTTCCTGCAATAAGCACTCCAAAAAAGGATATTAGTAATATAAAAATTAGGAGAATTAAAAGCCCAATACTTACTCTTAACGTAAAAAAATCTTCTGCCTACCATCCAGATGAACAAGCTCATACCCAATACTCCAAAAATACAAGCAAACCCTCCAGCCACTCCCATTTAAAGATCCATCTTAAGTGCAATTGTAATCCCATAAACTTTTACTACCAGCCTCCAACTCAGAAAGAAAACAGATAATTTTTTGGCACTCATCCGGAATATTATGAAAACAAAAATTGCTAAACATCAACCACAAGAAGTTTAGAAAGTTCCAGCAGAACCGAATACAAAAGCCCACTCCAGATTGTACACCAAATAGCAGCAAATAAAAAGCCCCATAGCCTCATTGCACATCCAAAAATCCAGAAAAGACTACAAAGGAACCACCAGACCCCAGCAAAAACCAGGGCAGCAAAGTACCTTCCAGCTAACGGAAAAAGCAAAAACCCAGCAAAACAACCACGAGCCAAGCCAGATAAAAATAGCACAGTCCCAAAAAACATCAAGCTACTTATAGCGAATGTAAGGTAAACCAGTTTTATCAAGTATAATCATGCTGTAATATCAGTTCTGCTCCAGGTTCGTCCGGGACGAAGTTGGATCGTCCGGGACGATCGGTACAGGTTGTGCAGAAAATCAGTTTTGGTTGTATGATTCGTCGGGACGAAAATTTGGATCGTCTGGACGAAAATTCTCCCGAGGACCTGTCGCCGGGGACGATGATGAAAATTTCGTCTGGACGAGGATTTTCCAGAGCACACATCGTCCGGGACGAAGTGCGATCGTCCAGGACGATCTGAGCATTTCTTAAGGGAAATGAGATATTTTGAGGAGAGAGAAAAAGAAAAATAAAATATCAGATTTTGATCCGAGGAGAGAGGAAGAAAAAGAGAAAAAGGAAAAGTTGATTTCGGGAAGCCGCGGGTCCGTTTTCGTTCGTCGAGACTGTTGAGGATTTTGCTGTACGCAAGGTAAGGCACATTCCGCCTTTCTCAATTTTCAGAACCGTCGAGTTTGGCGGTGTTTTCTGTCCGGATTTCGTTTCCGTTACCGATTTTCGTCCGTAACTTTTGATTGATTCAGTTTTTACCGCGTAACTTTCTGTATATTGTTGAAGTGCCGAGTGTGCAGTTTTTGGTTATTTTCCGAAGATTTTTGTCCGGGTATTTTTGATTCGGCAGCGTTTTCAGTTGATTACATTTTTCTGTGAATCCGTAAATTCTCTGTGCAGTAGAATAAATGTTCTGGAATATGATTATCTATGTTCTGTGCGAATTTGGTAAATTTTCTTTGCAGGAAATTTTGTGTAAATTCCGTCTACTGCCGTTGTGCTGCCCGATTTTTGTCTGATTTCTGATTTGCCCGGATTTCTTCTGAATTGAAATGCTATCTGTATGTGCTATAAAAAGGGAGTTATAAGGGGCCTGGATCCTATGAGATTCAGTAAGTGTCAGGGAAATCTGAAATGAGCTCAGATCTGAAAATCTGATATCTGTTCTGTTCCGGATCCGATGAAATCTGTTCTGGTGCTGTAAGCACATCTGTTCTGGTGCCGTGAGCACAAAGGGAGTTATAAGGGGCCTGAATCCAAAGAGATTCAGTCAGTGTCAGGGAATTTAGCTATTAAATATATATCTGATATCTGATATCTAATTTGATCTGACTCTGCTTTCTGTATCCGTTCTGTAAGCGATAATAAGTTCCGTACGATATGATTTGATCTGTCTGATATCTAATTTGATATGATTCGAATTCAGTATCTGTTCGGTAAGCAATTCTGATTTCTGATTTTGTTAATGTGATATGTCTGATTCTGTCCTGTTTCTGATACGATTTCTGTTCCGTACAACTCCGTGAATTCTAACTTTGACTTTCGATTTCTGTATAATTCTGACTCTGTTGATTTATTATGTTCTGTTTGTACTCTGAATCCGTACGACTCTGATTCTGATTTGATATCTGTTCGTATCTGTTCTGATTCTATTCTGTTTCTTTCTGATATGTCCGGTTTGACAATCTGTACGATTCTATTCCGATTTCTGATCTGATTTCTGTCAGATGAGTTTGGTTTTGAATTCTGAAAGTTTTGATTGGAGGTTTGTTGCTTTGCTGAGCTGTTGAGCTCACTCTTGTTTTCTGGTGGTTTTCAGGTTCTGGGAAAGGGAAGGAAGTCCAGGAGTAGATTTCTGAGTCTGATTCGTATAGGTATTTGTTGTACCTTTTGATTTTTGTACAGTCATGGCTTTTCTGTTCTGTCTTTCTTTCTGTTCAAAAGCCATGCACTGTATTTGTAGATGATTGTATTTGAGGAAAAGACAAGATAGATGTTTTGTTCCGCTGTATTTGGTGATTTATAGTAGCTCTGTTGTTCTGTGTTTGTCTGGCCGTTTTGAGAATTATTTGGAAGATTCAGTTCCGAAACCAATTCCCAAACCAGATCCTGGTTAGTTTGTTTAGGCTGGTCGCGATCCGGTTTGGGCGGGATCCGTCCCCGTCGAATCGGGTCGTGACAAAGCCTTTTGAGTGGTATCAGAGCACTGGTTTGGAAACTGGTTGGATTTTAAGACAGAGCTATAGGAAGTGATCAGTGAGTCTGTCTAGGGGTAGTTTTGGGTCGTTTGGCTTTTTATTGTGTTGTTTTCGTGTTGTTTTTGTGATAGTTTTCCGGATTTTCTGGATTTTTCTGTATGGATCAGCCAGACCCAGACATGACAGACGGGCAGAGTGCCAGTCAGGCAGCACCAGTGGGGAGTACAGCCCCAGTGGCCGGTGCTGATACACTTGCTCAGTTTGCTACACTTGTTGCTCAGATGATGAGCGAGACTCAGAGCAGAGCTGTTACTGTCAGATCAGAGGATATTGATAGACATTTACAGTTATTTTTGAGGTTGAAACCTCCGAGATTTGAGGGCGCTGTTGAGCCCAAAGCAGCCGAGGAGTGGCTGAGGAGATTGGAAAAGACTTTTGATGGGATGCAGTGTCCAGCGGATAGGAAAGTTCCGTTGGCAGTTTTTCTGTTGGATGGAGAGGCTGAGCACTGGTGGGAAGGCCAGCAGGCGGCCAGATTTCAGGGTAGGCTGAACTCTTTGATCACTTGGGACGAGTTCACTGAGGTATTTCGAGACTGGTTTGTTCCCCCTTCTGCACGACAGCAGATGCAGGAGAGTTTTCTGAGACTGGTTCAGGGGAGCAAGACGGTGATGCAGTACGAGGCTGAGTTTACTGCACTAGCCAGGTATGCTCCGCAGCTAGTGAGCACTTCTGCTGAGAGGTGCTACAGATTTCTGAGGGGATTGCGAGATAGTCTGAGGCAGCCCCTGGTGCCTTTTCACATTTCTGATTTCGCTGAGCTTGTGGAGCGAGCTCGTCTGATTGAGAATGATCTGATGGCTACTCAGCAGCGGTGGACTGCGAGTAGGAAGAGATTTGGCGGTGAGGCTTCTGGCAGTGGTTCCTCTGGGAAGAGGAGATTTGTGACTGGTTCTGGATCCGGAGTCAACAGATCTGACTCCAGGAGGAGTGGAGAATCGTCTGGTACTGCTACCAGTACGACGAGTTCAGGATCTGTCAGTGGGGCACCTGTGTGCCAGAGTTGTGGACGGCGACATCATGGCCAGTGCTATAGGATGGCTGGTCTGTGTTTCAGATGTGGTCAGCCTGGACATAGGATTGCAGAGTGTCCACAGGCTGGATTTGATCGACGTTCTGAGTTCCGACCTGAGGGCTCTGTTAGACCTACCGGTTCTGCAGCAGGAAGACCGAGGACTGTTCCTCCTCGCCCTGAGGGATTTTCTGGAAGAGGTGGTAGTACTAGTTCTGGACCACGGAGACCACCTACGGTTCAGAGGGAGCAGAGTAGTTCTGTTGCTTCAGCTCCTGCTCCAGTTCAGCCACGAGTTTACAGCCTGAGTCAGCAGGAGGCTCGTGATGCTCCGGATGTTGTGACAGGTACGATTTATATTTCTGATCAGCCCTGTCGTGTTTTGTTTGACTCTGGAGCTAGTCACTCTTTTCTGTCCGAGCGCTGTTTTGAGCTTTTGCGTTTGGATTCTGTTTTGTTGCCGATTTCTCTTTCTGTGATTTTACCGGCTGGAAGTAATTTGATTGCCCGCAAGTTTTGTTTTTGTGAGATTGACATTGCTGGCAAGAAGTGGAAGTCAAGCCTGATTTTGTTACCGATTTCTTCGTATGACGTAATTTTGGGCATGGATTGGCTGAGTCTGTATGAGGCTCAGATTGATTGTCTGAAGAAGCAAGTGAGTTTGCTTGTGGCTGGAGAGAGAGTTGTATTTCAGGGATTACGAGGTGTTCTCTCCAGTCTGATTTCTGCGTTGGAGGTGAGCAAAATGTGGAAGAAGGGTTACCCAGTGTTTTTGGCTTCGGTGCGGGATCTGAACCTGGAGGTTGGTTCTGTTTCTGAGATCCCAGTGGTACGGGAGTTTGCCGATGTTTTTCCTGAGGAGTTGGTTGGTTTACCTCCGGATAGAGAGGTGGAGTTCTCTATCGATGTTTTTCCGGGTACAGCTCCTATATCAAAAGCTCCGTACAGAATGGCACCGAAAGAACTTTCTGAGTTGAAAGTTCAGCTTCAGGAGCTAGTTGACAGAGGTTTTGTCCGTCCTAGTGTTTCGCCTTGGGGAGCACCTGTTTTGTTCGTAAAGAAGAAGGACGGGACACTCCGTATGTGTGTTGATTACAGAGATTTGAACAAGGTCACTATCAAGAATAAGTATCCTTTGCCTCGGATCGACGACTTGTTTGATCAGCTTTCCGGATCTTCAGTATTTTCGAAGATTGATTTGCGATCCGGATACTATCAGGTGAAGGTGAAGGAATCTGATGTGGTGAAGACTGCTTTCAGTACTCGGTACGGGCACTACGAGTTTTTAGTTATGCCTTTTGGGGTAACCAATGCGCCTGCTATTTTCATGGATCTGATGAACCGAGTATTCAGGGAGTTTCTGGATCAGTTCGTGATCGTCTTTATTGATGATATTTTGGTGTATTCTGCTTCTGAGGATGAGCATGCCAGACATTTGAGCATTGTGTTGGAGACCTTGAGGCGGCATCAGCTGTATGCCAAGTTCTCCAAGTGTGAATTCTGGCTGAAGAGTATTTCTTTTCTGGGGCATGTGATTAGCGGAGAAGGCATTTCTGTTGATCCCCAGAAGATTCAGGCGGTTGCTGATTGGCCAAGGCCGACTACGGTATTTGAGGTACGTAGTTTCTTGGGCATGGCCGGGTATTATAGGAAATTTGTGAAGGGCTTTTCACAGATTTCGACGCCTCTGACGAGACTGACGCAGAAGTCAGTAGCTTTTGTTTGGACACCGGAGTGTGAAGCTAGTTTTCAGAAATTGAAGGACTGTTTGACTTCAGCTCCAGTGTTAGCACTTCCGTCAGGTACGGAAGGTTTTCAGGTCTTCAGTGATGCTTCACTGAAAGGACTGGGATGTGTTCTGATGCAGCGTGGTCAGGTAATTGCTTATGCTTCTAGACAGTTAAAGCCACATGAGAAGAATTACCCGACGCACGATCTGGAGTTAGCTGCTGTAGTATTTGCTTTGAAGATTTGGCGTCATTATCTGTATGGCGTCAGTTGTGAGATCTTTACTGATCATAAGAGCCTGAAGTATATTTTTACTCAGAAGGATCTGAACCTGAGACAGAGAAGGTGGCTCGAGTTAATCAAGGACTATGATCTGACTATTCAGTACCAGCCTGGGAAGGCTAATGTGGTAGCGGACGCTTTGAGCAGGAAGTCTTCTGGATTATCAGGTATTCAGCTTACTTCCGATGACTTTCTGATTCGAGATATGGAACGCTTGCAGTTGGAGGTGATTCTCTCCAATGGGTTGGATTTGGCTCAGATGAGTATTCAGTCTAATTTAGGGACAAGGATTCAAGAAGCCCAGAAGTCAGATTCTGATTATTCGAAGTTGATTGCTCAGATTGGATCTGGTAAGACTCCTGAACTTCGAATTTCTGATTCTGGTGCTATTTTCTGCAAGAACAGGTTATGGGTACCTGTATTTAGAGATTTGAGGCAGGAGATTCTGTATGAATCTCATCATTCTGGCTATACTATTCATCCAGGCAGTGGTAAGATGTATGCTGATATGAAACTATTATTTTGGTGGCCTGGGATGAAGAAGGATGTGGCGGAGTTTGTGTCGAGATGCGAGGCCTGTCAGTTGGTGAAGGCAGAGCATCAGCGACCAGGTGGACTGTTGCAGTCGTTACCTATCCCTGAGTGGAAGTGGGAGGAGGTGACGATGGATTTTGCGATGGGTTTTCCTCGATCACGGCAAGGACACGATGCCATCTGGGTAGTCGTAGATCGATTAACGAAGTCAGCCCATTTTCTTCCGATCAGACAGACTGATTCAGTAGAGCGCTTGGCACAGGTTTATGTTAAGGAGATTATCAGATTGCACGGTGTGCCTCGCGTGATTGTATCTGATCGAGACGGACGTTTTACTTCCAGACTTTGGAAGGGCATTCAGCAAGGCTTGGGTACTAAACTGCATTTCAGTACAGCTTTTCATCCTCAGACTGATGGACAGTCTGAGAGGACCATTCAGGTATTGGAAGATCTATTGAGACTTTGTGTTTTAGATTTTGGAGGAAGCTGGGAAGATCATATCCCTTTGATTGAGTTTGCTTACAACAATAGCTTCCAATCCAGTATTGGTATGGCACCGTACGAGGCTTTGTATGGCAGGAAGTGCCGGACTCCTTTGACTCTGACGGAGGTCGGAGATAGACAGACTTTGGGTGCCACTTTTGCTGATGAAACTGTTCAGAAAATTAATTTGATTAAAGAAAGATTGAAAGCAGCTCAGGACCGTCAACAGAAGTATTACAATCAGAAGCACAGGTTCGTTGAGTTTCAAGTCGGTGACTTTGTGTATGTCAAAGTCAGCCCGATGAAAGGTGTGAGCAGATTTGGTCAGGTAAGCAAGCTTAGTCCAAGGTATGTTGGACCTTTTGAAATTTTAGAAAGGATTGGGAAAGCGGCTTACAGACTTTTGCTTTCTGATTCGATGCCCGACGTGCATAATGTGTTTCATGTATCCACTTTGAGGAAGTGGGTATCAGACTCTGGTAAGAAGGTATTTGCTGATGAGGTTGAGATTCAGGAGAATCTGGCGTACAAGGAAGAGCCAGAGTTGATTTTGGCGTACGACGTCCGAAAACTACGAAGTAAACAGATTCCGATGGTTAAAGTCCAGTGGAAGCACCGTACTGCACGGGAAGCCACTTGGAGAAGGAGTCTGACATGAGACAGTCGTACCCGTACTTGTTTTGACTGAGGTTGGATTGGATAATGTCGAGGACGACATTTTTTTTTAAGTTGGGGAGATTGTAATATCAGTTCTGCTCCAGGTTCGTCCGGGACGAAGTTGGATCGTCCGGGACGATCGGTACAGGTTGTGCAGAAAATCAGTTTTGGTTGTATGATTCGTCGGGACGAAAATTTGGATCGTCTGGACGAAAATTCTCCCGAGGACCTGTCGCCGGGGACGATGATGAAAATTTCGTCTGGACGAGGATTTTCCAGAGCACACATCGTCCGGGACGAAGTGCGATCGTCCAGGACGATCTGAGCATTTCTTAAGGGAAATGAGATATTTTGAGGAGAGAGAAAAAGAAAATAAAATATCAGATTTTGATCCGAGGAGAGAGGAAGAAAAAGAGAAAAAGGAAAAGTTGATTTCGGGAAGCCGCGGGTCCGTTTTCGTTCGTCGAGACTGTTGAGGATTTTGCTGTACGCAAGGTAAGGCACATTCCGCCTTTCTCAATTTTCAGAACCGTCGAGTTTGGCGGTGTTTTCTGTCCGGATTTCGTTTCCGTTACCGATTTTCGTCCGTAACTTTTGATTGATTCAGTTTTTACCGCGTAACTTTCTGTATATTGTTGAAGTGTCGAGTGTGCAGTTTTTGGTTATTTTCCGAAGATTTTTGTCTGGGTATTTTTGATTCGGCAGCGTTTTCAGTTGATCACATTTTTCTGTGAATCCGTAAATTCTCTGTGCAGTAGAATAAATGTTCTGGAATATGATTATTTATGTTCTGTGCGAATTTGGTAAATTTTCTTTGCAGGAAATTTTGTGTAAATTCCGTCTACTGCCGTTGTGCTGCCCGATTTTTGTCTGATTTCTGATTTGCCCGGATTTCTTCTGAATTGAAATGCTATCTGTATGTGCTATAAAAAGGGAGTTATAAGGGGCCTGGATCCTATGAGATTCAGTAAGTGTCAGGGAAATCTGAAATAAGCTCAGATCTGAAAATCTGATATCTGTTCTGTTCCGGATCCGATGAAATCTGTTCTGGTGCTGTAAGCACATCTGTTCTGGTGCCGTGAGCACAAAGGGAGTTATAAGGGGCCTGAATCCAAAGAGATTCAGTCAGTGTCAGGGAATTTAGCTATTAAATATATATCTGATATCTGATATCTAATTTGATCTGACTCTGCTTTCTGTATCCGTTCTGTAAGCGATAATAAGTTCCGTACGATATGATTTGATCTGTCTGATATCTAATTTGATATGATTTCGAATTCAGTATCTGTTCGGTAAGCAATTCTGATTTCTGATTTTGTTAATGTGATATGTCTGATTCTGTCCTGTTTCTGATACGATTTCTGTTCCGTACAACTCCGTGAATTCTAACTTTGACTTTCCGATTTCTGTATAATTCTGACTCTGTTGATTTATTATGTTCTATTTGTACTCTGAATCCGTACGACTCTGATTCTGATTTGATATCTGTTCGTATCTGTTCTGATTCTATTCTGTTTCTTTCTGATATGTCCGGTTTGACAATCTGTACGATTCTATTCCGATTTCTGATCTGATTTCTGTCAGATGAGTTGGTTTTGAATTCTGAAAGTTTTGATTGGAGGTTTGTTGCTTTGCTGAGCTGTTGAGCTCACTCTTGTTTTCTGGTGGTTTTCAGGTTCTGGGAAAGGGAAGGAAGTCCAGGAGTAGATTTCTGAGTCTGATTCGTATAGGTATTTGTTGTACCTTTTGATTTTTGTACAGTCATGGCTTTTCTGTTCTGTCTTTCTTTCTGTTCAAAAGCCATGCACTGTATTTGTAGATGATTGTATTTGAGGAAAAGACAAGATAGATGTTTTGTTCCGCTGTATTTGGTGATTTATAGTAGCTCTGTTGTTCTGTGTTTGTCTGGCCGTTTTGAGAATTATTTGGGAGATTCAGTTCCGAAACCAATTCCCAAACCAGATCCTGGTTAGTTTGTTTAGGCTGGTTGCGATCCGGTTTGGGCGGGATCCGTCCCCGTCGAATCGGGTCGTGACAAAGCCTTTTGAGTGGTATCAGAGCACTGGTTTGGAAACTGGGTGGATTTTAAGACAGAGCTATAGGAAGTGATCAGTGAGTCTGTCTAGGGGTAGTTTTGGGTCGTTTGGCTTTTTATTGTGTTGTTTTCGTGTTGTTTTTGTGATAGTTTTCCGGATTTTCTGGATTTTTCTGTATGGATCAGCCAGACCCAGACATGACAGACGGGCAGAGTGCCAGTCAGGCAGCACCAGTGGGGAGTACAGCCCCAGTGGCCGGTGCTGATACACTTGCTCAGTTTGCTACACTTGTTGCTCAGATGATGAGCGAGACTCAGAACAGAGCTGTTACTGTCAGATCAGAGGATATTGATAGACATTTACAGTTATTTTTGAGGTTGAAACCTCCGAGATTTGAGGGCGCTGTTGAGCCCAAAGCAGCCGAGGAGTGGCTGAGGAGATTGGAAAAGACTTTTGATGGGATGCAGTGTCCAGCGGATAGGAAAGTTCCGTTGGCAGTTTTTCTGTTGGATGGAGAGGCTGAGCACTGGTGGGAAGGCCAGCAGGCGGCCAGATTTCAGGGTAGGCTGAACTCTTTGATCACTTGGGACGAGTTCACTGAGGTATTTCGAGACTGGTTTGTTCCCCCTTCTGCACGACAGCAGATGCAGGAGAGTTTTCTGAGACTGGTTCAGGGGAGCAAGACGGTGATGCAGTACGAGGCTGAGTTTACTGCACTAGCCAGGTATGCTCCGCAGCTAGTGAGCACTTCTGCTGAGAGGTGCTACAGATTTCTGAGGGGATTGCGAGATAGTCTGAGGCAGCCCCTGGTGCCTTTTCACATTTCTGATTTCGCTGAGCTTGTGGAGCGAGCTCGTCTGATTGAGAATGATCTGATGGCTACTCAGCAGCGGTGGACTGCGAGTAGGAAGAGATTTGGCGGTGAGGCTTCTGGCAGTGGTTCCTCTGGGAAGAGGAGATTTGTGACTGGTTCTGGATCCGGAGTCAACAGATCTGACTCCAGGAGGAGTGGAGAATCGTCTGGTACTGCTACCAGTACGACGAGTTCAGGATCTGTCAGTGGGGCACCTGTGTGCCAGAGTTGTGGACGGCGACATCATGGCCAGTGCTATAGGATGGCTGGTCTGTGTTTCAGATATGGTCAGCCTGGACATAGGATTGCAGAGTGTCCACAGGCTGGATTTGATCGACGTTCTGAGTTCCGACCTGAGGGCTCTGTTAGACCTACCGGTTCTGCAGCAGGAAGACCGAGGACTGTTCCTCCTCGCCCTGAGGGATTTTCTGGAAGAGGTGGTAGTACTAGTTCTGGACCACGGAGACCACCTACGGTTCAGAGGGAGCAGAGTAGTTCTGTTGCTTCAGCTCCTGCTCCAGTTCAGCCACGAGTTTACAGCCTGAGTCAGCAGGAGGCTCGTGATGCTCCGGATGTTGTGACAGGTACGATTTATATTTCTGATCAGCCCTGTCGTGTTTTGTTTGACTCTGGAGCTAGTCACTCTTTTCTGTCCGAGCGCTGTTTTGAGCTTTTGCGTTTGGATTCTGTTTTGTTGCCGATTTCTCTTTCTGTGATTTTACCGGCTGGAAGTAATTTGATTGCCCGCAAGTTTTGTTTTTGTGAGATTGACATTGCTGGCAAGAAGTGGAAGTCAAGCCTGATTTTGTTACCGATTTCTTCGTATGACGTAATTTTGGGCATGGATTGGCTGAGTCTGTATGAGGCTCAGATTGATTGTCTGAAGAAGCAAGTGAGTTTGCTTGTGGCTGGAGAGAGAGTTGTATTTCAGGGATTACGAGGTGTTCTCTCCAGTCTGATTTCTGCGTTGGAGGTGAGCAAAATGTGGAAGAAGGGTTACCCAGTGTTTTTGGCTTCGGTGCGGGATCTGAACCTGGAGGTTGGTTCTGTTTCTGAGATCCCAGTGGTACGGGAGTTTGCCGATGTTTTTCCTGAGGAGTTGGTTGGTTTACCTCCGGATAGAGAGGTGGAGTTCTCTATCGATGTTTTTCCGGGTACAGCTCCTATATCAAAAGCTCCGTACAGAATGGCACCGAAAGAACTTTCTGAGTTGAAAGTTCAGCTTCAGGAGCTAGTTGACAGAGGTTTTGTCCGTCCTAGTGTTTCGCCTTGGGGAGCACCTGTTTTGTTCGTAAAGAAGAAGGACGGGACACTCCGTATGTGTGTTGATTACAGAGATTTGAACAAGGTCACTATCAAGAATAAGTATCCTTTGCCTCGGATCGACGACTTGTTTGATCAGCTTTCCGGATCTTCAGTATTTTCGAAGATTGATTTGCGATCCGGATACTATCAGGTGAAGGTGAAGGAATCTGATGTGGTGAAGACTGCTTTCAGTACTCGGTACGGGCACTACGAGTTTTTAGTTATGCCTTTTGGGGTAACCAATGCGCCTGCTATTTTCATGGATCTGATGAACCGAGTATTCAGGGAGTTTCTGGATCAGTTCGTGATCGTCTTTATTGATGATATTTTGGTGTATTCTGCTTCTGAGGATGAGCATGCCAGACATTTGAGCATTGTGTTGGAGACCTTGAGGCGGCATCAGCTGTATGCCAAGTTCTCCAAGTGTGAATTCTGGCTGAAGAGTATTTCTTTTCTGGGGCATGTGATTAGCGGAGAAGGCATTTCTGTTGATCCCCAGAAGATTCAGGCGGTTGCTGATTGGCCAAGGCCGACTACGGTATTTGAGGTACGTAGTTTCTTGGGCATGGCCGGGTATTATAGGAAATTTGTGAAGGGCTTTTCACAGATTTCGACGCCTCTGACGAGACTGACGCAGAAGTCAGTAGCTTTTGTTTGGACACCGGAGTGTGAAGCTAGTTTTCAGAAATTGAAGGACTGTTTGACTTCAGCTCCAGTGTTAGCACTTCCGTCAGGTACGGAAGGTTTTCAGGTCTTCAGTGATGCTTCACTGAAAGGACTGGGATGTGTTCTGATGCAGCGTGGTCAGGTAATTGCTTATGCTTCTAGACAGTTAAAGCCACATGAGAAGAATTACCCGACGCACGATCTGGAGTTAGCTGCTGTAGTATTTGCTTTGAAGATTTGGCGTCATTATCTGTATGGCGTCAGTTGTGAGATCTTTACTGATCATAAGAGCCTGAAGTATATTTTTACTCAGAAGGATCTGAACCTGAGACAGAGAAGGTGGCTCGAGTTAATCAAGGACTATGATCTGACTATTCAGTACCAGCCTGGGAAGGCTAATGTGGTAGCGGACGCTTTGAGCAGGAAGTCTTCTGGATTATCAGGTATTCAGCTTACTTCCGATGACTTTCTGATTCGAGATATGGAACGCTTGCAGTTGGAGGTGATTCTCTCCAATGGGTTGGATTTGGCTCAGATGAGTATTCAGTCTAATTTGGGGACAAGGATTCAAGAAGCCCAGAAGTCAGATTCTGATTATTCGAAGTTGATTGCTCAGATTGGATCTGGTAAGACTCCTGAACTTCGAATTTCTGATTCTGGTGCTATTTTCTGCAAGAACAGGTTATGGGTACCTGTATTTAGAGATTTGAGGCAGGAGATTCTGTATGAATCTCATCATTCTGGCTATACTATTCATCCAGGCAGTGGTAAGATGTATGCTGATATGAAACTATTATTTTGGTGGCCTGGGATGAAGAAGGATGTGGCGGAGTTTGTGTCGAGATGCGAGGCCTGTCAGTTGGTGAAGGCAGAGCATCAGCGACCAGGTGGACTGTTGCAGTCGTTACCTATCCCTGAGTGGAAGTGGGAGGAGGTGACGATGGATTTTGCGATGGGTTTTCCTCGATCACGGCAAGGACACGATGCCATCTGGGTAGTCGTAGATCGATTAACGAAGTCAGCCCATTTTCTTCCGATCAGACAGACTGATTCAGTAGAGCGCTTGGCACAGGTTTATGTTAAGGAGATTATCAGATTGCACGGTGTGCCTCGCGTGATTGTATCTGATCGAGACGGACGTTTTACTTCCAGACTTTGGAAGGGCATTCAGCAAGGCTTGGGTACTAAACTGCATTTCAGTACAGCTTTTCATCCTCAGACTGATGGACAGTCTGAGAGGACCATTCAGGTATTGGAAGATCTATTGAGACTTTGTGTTTTAGATTTTGGAGGAAGCTGGGAAGATCATATCCCTTTGATTGAGTTTGCTTACAACAATAGCTTCCAATCCAGTATTGGTATGGCACCGTACGAGGCTTTGTATGGCAGGAAGTGCCGGACTCCTTTGACTCTGACGGAGGTCGGAGATAGACAGACTTTGGGTGCCACTTTTGCTGATGAAACTGTTCAGAAAATTAATTTGATTAAAGAAAGATTGAAAGCAGCTCAGGACCGTCAACAGAAGTATTACAATCAGAAGCACAGGTTCGTTGAGTTTCAAGTCGGTGACTTTGTGTATGTCAAAGTCAGCCCGATGAAAGGTGTGAGCAGATTTGGTCAGGTAAGCAAGCTGTTTTGGTTGAAAATATATTTTGAGATATATATATAGTTTTGAAAAATATTTAATTTTCTTTGGGAAATATTTTTAATTTTGAATTTTAAAATTGAACGCGTCATTATGAACAATATATCGCCTCGAAAGAAGAACATATCGTTCCCTAATGGGTTCGAATTTTATAATTTTGAATTTATCCGGATTATCGTAGTCAAACTCAAAGAGGAATAGATATGATCTCAAAAGATCAAAATGACATTCAATCCATTGTTTAACTATAATAATTCGGATAAGAGATCATTAATTTCATAATCAAAATAATGATAATAAAATAATATATCTTCCCGAAGAAAGATGATATTACTTATTATCAAAATTTTGAATATGACGATAACGATCGCCATTTTTGTTTAATTCCCAAAGATAATTAATTAAGGGTTTTGAAAAATTAATTTTGAAAATTAATTCTGGGTTTCTAAATCTCCTACGAGCGCAAGCCCTCGTAGTTAATTACATCGTAGGAAATCGGAATTTCCTACGAATACTCTCGATTAAAATAGCGGTAGACAATTTTATTTAAGATTTTCAAGGCTCGATATCAAAGGAGGTGAGGATTGGAATTTCAAGAGGGATTGGTTCAAGATTGAACACTTATTTCTGGAGTCAAAGGAAGAAAGGTAGGAGGTGTTTTGGGATTCTGAATTACTTCAGAAACACCTCAGTCTATCCTAAGTGTTGGGCTCAAATTTGATTGAAAGATATATTTAATTTAATGGTCAATTTTATTAGAAAGTTGGGATTAGATTCCCGGATGTTGAGGTCTTATAGCCCGAGCTAGCCTCAGAACCTAAGTCTAAGTTGGGTACTAAAAAGTGACCCGAACCTAGCTAATGTAGTGCAAATCTGGACTTACCCCGGCCTGGATTGGGGAGCCAGCTAACCACCTAATCGATTTAAAATAAATGAATTCAGTCTTTTATGAAAGAGTGGTAGGGACGTTTTATTTAAAGTTTTGGAGAGTTGGGGCCGACATCTAGAGATTTTTCTAATTGGCCCCTTTGACTTATGCTGGGTGTAAAATGCTAAGGACTAATGCAATTAAAATTTTGACTCTTTTAAATCTGTTTCTAATGCAATGCATGCTAGTTAACAACTCCAAATCAAACATGCTTGAAAGTTAAAAACAGGCTTAGAAAATAATTTTTTAGAAGACTGGACTTCCCCAGGTCCGGCACCTCGTCCTCATAGGTCAGACTATCCGGACTCTACCCGCAGGCGGGGAAGGGTCTAAAGCAAGGAGAGAAGAAGTGCAGAAATATGCATGCGACCCCGGGGTCGATCCCCGGCTAATTTCCTAAATTCGTTATCTTTCTATGTTGTTCAGACTCGCTAAAATCTTAAACTTTAAAGTTAGGAGTATAAAAGATTTTCACACCCTCACGAGTCTCACGAGTCCAGGCAAAAACAAAAGCGGCACACAAACGCGAAAAAAAAACTACGAAAAGCAGGTAATTCTATACGCAATCACATCAAACATCAATTAAATTAATTAAATTAATATTCAAATTGAAAGTCCATAGGCAAAGTTGCCTTGCTTATTACAAACCAGGTTCTGCTGAAAGTAAAGTGGCCGGGCACCACTGACAACAGCCCGGGTTCTAAACCTAGAACTCAAGTGACTTTGAGATTTGGGATTCTTTTCGTCGTCCATTTCTTCGTCTTCTTATGAACATCTTGATTTGTCGGTTCTGGATATCCAAATGAAAAGAAACTCCCCCTTGAATGGGGTGTTATCTTTCCTCTTTGGATATTTGAAGAGCACCCAAACTTGATCTTCCAAATGGACGAAAACTTTCCCCTTTAGGGATGTCTTCTCCTCTTTGGAATTCAAGTTGGATCTAAACATCCCAACTCAAGTCACTTTAAATACAACTCAAATTATATCAAATTACATTAATCAAAATTGAAAAGTCTAGACTCGATCCTGCAGGGTTATCCTAATAATCAGCAGTTATATAAATAATCCCAAGCAGTTAATATTCGGTCTCAAGTAGTTGATATTCAATCTCAAGCAGTTGATATATTTGAAATTTAAATGCTCAACAGAGTGCAGTAAATAAATAAACAGACATTCAATCAATTCTAAGCTAACAACCAACATGCAGTGAAAACTCGAAAACCCGGCACACAACAGAAAATTAAACACCGGCCTATCTTAAAACTAGAGTTGGTTGTCCTATCAAATCATCTAAAGTGTGTGATATAGGCCGTGTGGTTTTGATATGTCCTAAGGAGGGCAAATTGTTAAAGTTGTTCGAAGTTCTAGTTGGTTGAAAGGCTCAGGGAAAGATTTAAATTTGAGTTCAAGTATTAATGATTTAAGATTGATTTTAATGATTTTTGGAGTTTTAGAGTGATTTTTGAGTTTTGGGAATTTTCTGGATTATTCTAATCATTTAATCAAGGGGTCCAAAATTGACTTTTCAATTATGAGTGTTTTCTAGACAGTTAATATTTTATTAAAATACTAGACCTTAATACGATCAGTTAGAAGGTAAGTACGCTGAAATCGGATTTTTCCATAATTAGTTACGAAGGTTTGAAGTTTTGACCTAATTTGAACTGGGTTTGACCAATTTGTTGACTTTTTGACTTTGACTAATTTTTGAAGGTTTGAAATTTTTAATAAATACTAGACTTGATTTTGAGTTGAATGCAAGTGAGTTTGGTCAATTTGGAGTTTTCTAGAGTTAGTTATGATTTTTCAAAGTTTGATGTATTTATTGAATTTATTTAATTGTTTAATTAGAAGGGTTTTCTTGATTTTGCTCCAAATGAAATCAAAACTCCTTGAAATCAACTCCAAATGTCAGAGATGACCTAAGAAGTGATTCTCAAGTGTTTGGAAATTTTTTAGAATTTTTAATTATTATTAATTATTTATTTTAATTAAATATTGGTTTTCAATTAAAATTCAATTAAGACTTGATTTGATGTCTGATCAAGGAGGTTTTAATTTTCATTGATTAAAGACTTAAAGCTGGTCAGTTAGAGGTCTTGTTTGTATTTTTTAGATTTAAATTTGATTTATTACAATTTTTGGAAGTTTTAAAGTCCTTAATAAGGCTGATTTTGATTTGCTTAATTATCTGACCTAATGAACTCAAAATTGAATGAAATTTGAACCTAAGGTGTCAAATGTCACTAGGTTTACTATGTTTAAGTTTCACACCTATTGGGTGTGTTTATAATTTCCTATGATTTTTCTAAGTTAAATAGACATTTTCTTAAATATTTTCCCTAGGTTTCTCTACTGTTCAAATGGGCTTGAAATTTGGTGTGTCTAACCCTTATACAAATGTATTCACACCACAACAATTTCACAGCACAAAACTGAGAACCTAAAGAGTTATGAATTTTCAAACTTTAGGGTCCAAAATGGACCCTTTACCTTGCAAATTCACATCATAGAAATCCATTAGGTATCTGACCCTAGAAAAATTAGTGAACATGCCTAAGATACCTAATAATAATCCACCAAAAGTTGGGCTCCAATTGATCACTGGATTGTGAGAAATTGGCAAAAAACATAATTTACACAACTGGAAATATCTCACAATTCAGAAATCCGAAAGACTTAATTTTAATTTTAATAAATACTAGATAAAATTCCCTTTCCAACGAGCCCAAGAACGTCCAATTTGGTGAAAAATTCGATTTTCTATGAATTTTGGAAGATCTGGGCATTTTTCTGAATTATTTTTGACCCTTTTTGGTCAAATTGACCGCCGGCGCCAATGATTGGCGCCGGATCGGCGGCGCCCAATAGGATTACGCCACGTGGCGGGCTGGGGCCCGCCACTTAACCACGTCGGATGGCCGATCCAGCCGTCCGATCAACCGCGTGATAAATGGACGGCCAGATGGCCGCCACGTGTCCAATCCGAACCACGGAAGAACCCGGGTTCGAATCCAAGGGACGCCAGCATGCGGAGGAGGACACGTGGCCATTTCTGGGCCGTCTGATCGCACTAAAGGCGCGATCGGACGGCTCTGGTTGAACCAGAATTGGAAATTTTCAAATGCCCATAACTTTCAAAATACTCAACGAAATTGAATGAAATTTGAACTGTAGCTAGAGGGCAACATAATCTAACAATGCCTGAAGTTTGGAGGCTCCATGCATTGTAGATTTGCTACAGTTTCAATTTTAAATTTAAACTTAAAATGGGTATAACTTACAATCCAACCGTCGGATTTTTGACTTCTTGGGCTTGTTGGAAAGCTGAAGATGTCCTCTTCAACTTTTCTGAAGACCCCAAGAGCTAGATCTAGCTGGAGTTGGAGTTATTCTGAAATTTCCTGATTCTCTCTCTAAACTATCTCTCTTCACCAATGAGTGATTTGGAGGCCAAGATCTTGTGGGGAAAGGCTTGGGAAGGCTAGGGAAATAATTGGAAAAGGTTTTTTGAGGGTTTTCCAATGCTGAGATAGCTCTTGGATCAGATATGGATTGAGTGAGAGAGTTAAAAAAAGGATTTGCATGTATTAAGATATTTCCCTATTCAAGACATCTTAGTGGATTTGGATGGTTAGGATTGACTGTATGAGCTCTTTGATGTTTGCCAAGTGTCCATGGAATTGATGAGATCAAGGGATCAAAGGACAAGAGGTGGCATGAGGTGTTAAATCTCCTTTTTGCCCCTTTGAACACATGGCTTGATCAAGAGCCATTGGATTAGATCTAAGGGTTACAAAATGCTCTAGGGAGCTTCTAGAAGAGATCTTAACAGCTGGATTAATTAGGGCTCAAGTGAATTAGCTTAAAGAATTAATTGGGCAAGGTTTAAAGTTCATTTGACCATGCATTGACCATTTGACCAGTCAATGGGTCAATGGGTGCTGATGTGGCCATGAAGAAATGTTGATTTGCTGGTTGATTGAGCCAAGTTCAATGGGCTTGAGGTAGTTTGAGTTTGCTTAAATATTTAAGTCTCCTAAAGCCCTTAAGAGGTTGTGTTGACTATGTTGACCAGTCAACCAGTCAATGAGGTGAATGATGTGGACTAGGAGAATGTCATGGGCGGTGGTGAGGGCATTCTAAAGTTTATGTAGGTCATTTGGGTTAAGAGGGCTTAATGGGCCCTTAATGGGCCCTAAAGCCAAACTTGTTTGACTTGGTCAACCAGCTAGGTCCAGGATCTAGAAATGGGTTCAACAAATTTAAAATAACATTTTGAGTCTATTGGATGTGGTTCTATGGTTTGGAAAAGTCAATTTGGTCAAAATGCCTATTTTGACCTTAAAGAGCCTATTTTGGTCAACCTAGGTTGGCTTGGTCAACTAGGTTGACCCAGGGTCTAGAAATTGGCTCAATCAATTTGAAACAATATTTGGCGACCAATAGAAGTGGTTTCATGGCTCAAAGAGGTCATTTGGGTCAAAACACCTGTTTGGACCCTTAAAGGGCCTCTTGGGTCAAACCTGTTGACTTGGTCAACGAGGTTGACCCAGGGGTTAGGGATGGGTCCGACAGGTTTGAAATGACATTTGAAACTTGCTGGAGGTGGTTGCATTCAATTCGGTGTTCATTTGGTTGGAAATCAATATTTGAGCCCCATAGGGGGTATTTTGGTCATTTTTGAGCTCATGCTCACTGGGGGCTGAGATGAGTCCAAAAAGATTCAGTTTATTGATCAACATGTCAGAATTAATAATCTGGAAGTGACTAGAGGCTTTGGTGAAGACTCTAAGGTCAGAATCTTCAAAGTGATAGGTCCAGTGGCATAGGCCGTAAATATTTAAAGGTTTTACAGTCTATGGATTTTAATTAAGTTTCTGAGATTAGAGGCCTCAGAATGGGCTCAAATTTGGAGGGTTGCCTCCAGAGACATGCCCCATCAGTATGCAACTGACAGACTCTGAATCGGAGGTCAATTGATTGGGTTTCAAAGTGTTTGAAAATTCACTAGAAGAGGCCTTTAGGACAAGGCTTCTAGACTTTAGATTTGAGTCTGGATATCTGGATTTGATCTGGATTTTGAGTTTGATTAATTAAGTTTGAGTTATCTAAATCATTTATGATCATTTGAAGGATCATAATTGATTGGATAAGGTTGAAGTTCGATCAAAAATAAGATCAAGGTTTGAACTGAAGATTAAGATCTTGAACTGGACTGGAGTCTGGATTTTAATTGAGGATTGGATTGAATTGAGATCAGGTTTGAATTGGAGTCAGGATTGATTTGAGGTCTAGATTGATATGGGATCTAAATTGATCTTAAGGTCTAGGCAATTGCTAAGGCCTGAGAAGATCACAGGGTCTGGATCTAGAAGGGTCATAAGATCCGGAATAGATCCTAAGGCTTGTAGTCTAGAAGGATCCTAGAATCTAGATAGGTCTTAAAATATAGATTCTAGGAGGGTATTGAGCTCTAGATTAGATCATCTCAAGGGTTAGATCTGAAATAGTTCTAAGGATCAGATAGATCCTAGGATCTAGGGTCTGGAGGTTAAGATTGATCTGGATGGGTCCTTAATGACCTCATACAAAAATGAGGTCAACAAATGGACCCCCAATATGTGTAATAGAATGAAATTCTATTGCACATATTGGCGTTGACCGAATTAAAAGGTGAAGTCTGAATTTTTTGATCCTAAGGATAGACAAGTTCTATCCCTAGGGAGAAGAAGATCTGGGTGATCGTATAGAAAGGAAGAATTCCTAACTATAGAGGCTTGAATTTGAAATTTGATACTAGGGTAGTGCCACGAGGGGCGTACTCTACCACTAGTGGATCTAATCCTAAGGAGAGAAAGTACGATGACTCACATCTATCCTTAAAGAAAAAGATAATTAAAGATCTTATGGGAAGGAAGCTTTGCTTCCCACGAAAGATCAGGTCTGGATTGATCATATGTAAAGGAAACTTGCTTTACACAGAAGATCAGGTTTGAACGATTGTATGTAGAGGAAACTTGCTCTAAATAGAATCAGCTCTGGCATGACCACTGGTAGAGGGAACTTGCTCTACAAATGATCAGGTATGGATTGGTCGTATGTAAAGGAAATTTACTTTACATAGAGGACCCAGCTTGAATGATCATATATATAGAGGAAACTTGCTCTATATAGAGGATCGGATCTGGATTGATCATTGGTAGAGAAAACTCTCTTTGCGAATGATCGGGTCTGGAAAGATCATATGTAAAGGAAACTTGCTTTACATAGAAGATCAGGCTTGAATGATCATATATAGAGGAAACTTGCTCTATATAAAATCAGGGTTGAAAATTGAATTTTGAGATGGTACCACAAGGGGTATATTCCATCGCTAAAGAGCTTAACCTTAAGACCAAAAGATTTGAAGATTAACTTCTTAATCTTAAGAAAAGAAACATGAGACATTGAATTTTAAAAGATTCATACAGAATTGGGTAAGATTTATTGAAAACTTTAAAGGTTTTATTGATTGAAAATTTTGAGCTACATCAAGCATAGTATTTCTTAAGGAAACGCCCGTTTACAGGAAGCATCGGGTGATTTCCTTTACAATCCACTAGCTGATACGAGCCTCCTTCGTAGACTGTTTCTACTACAAAGGGTCCTTCCCAAGTTGGTTCAAACTTTCCACCGAGTTTTCGGTACGCTAAGATAGGCCTCCGAAGAACCAAGACCAAGTCGCCTACTCGGAAGGTTCTAGGTCGCACTAACTTATCGTGAGCTTGAATCATTCGGGCTTTGTATAATTCTAGATTTTGCTGAGCTTGAAGACGACGTCCTTCAAGAGCTTCAAGCTCTTCTAAACGGAGTTGTGCATTTTGTTGAGTTGTAATCTGACTCTGAATTGCAACTCTGAGTGAAGGGATTTGAACTTCGAGAGGGAGTACGGCCTCAGATCCATACACTAGTGCAAACGGTGTGGATTGAGTTGGGGTTCGATAAGTGGTCCTGTAGGCCCACAAAGCTTCCACCAACCTCTCATCCCACTGACGTTTATTATCATCAAGGGTCTTTTTGATAATTTGAACCAAAGTTTTATTGAAGGCCTCAGCCAATCCATTAGCCCGTGGGTAATAGATTGTTGAGTATCTCCAATCAATACCATGGCGATTTGCAAAATTATTGATCTTTGTAGACTTGAAAGCGGACCCATTATCGGATATGATTCTGCGCGGAACGCCAAATCTATATACGATATGGTCACGGAAAAATTTCATTACATGGTGTGATGTTACATTTCTTAATGGGACTGCTTCCGCCCATTTTGAAAAGTAATCGGTCGCTGCTAAAATGAAGCGATGACCCTTTGAAGAAGGAGGGTCAATTGGCCCAATGATATCCGTGCCCCAGCTTTCGAAGGGCCACGAGGCTATCGTGGGATGCAACACGTTAGGCGGCTGATGTAAAACCACACCATGTACCTGGCACTGATGACAACACTTTGCAATTTTCATGCAGTCGTCAATCATCGTAGGCCAGTAGTATCCAAGTCTTTTGATCTTCATTTTCATCTTTGGACCCGATTGATGAGCACCGCACAGTCCGGCATGGACTTCGTTAACGATCTTCAGGGCCTCACATTTGTCTAAACAACGGAGCCACATCTGACCAAACGACCGTCGGTACAACGTATTGTTGACTAGTGCGTAGGATAGGGCACGTTTCTTGATTTGATGGGCAAGGGATCTCTCGTGAGGGAGCTTGCCTTCTTGAAGGTATTCAATTATCGGTTGTCTCCAATCTCCCTCTTCATTGACTGTTGAAGAGGTAGAAAGGACCTGAGACATTTGTTTGTTGACGTACTCCAAATCTATAGGAGACAGGACTTGACGACCCTGTATCTCTATAGGGATAGAGTCTTCCTCTGGGCATGCAAATTCCTTTGCAAGCTTTGCAAGAGCGTCCGCCGAAGAATTGTTTCCACGGGGAATCCTATACATAGTTACGATGGGAATTTGCTCGAGCAAGTGACTGGTGTACTGGTGATATTTTAGGAGTTTAGGATTCAAAACCTTATAGGTTCCCGCAATCTGGTTGATCACCAATTGAGAGTCACCGAAGATTTTCATCTCTTTAATCTCCATTAGAATTGTAAGTTCCAGGCCAGTTATCAGAGCTTCGTACTCAGCCTCATTATTTGTGCAAGGTTCTGATAAATGGTAGGAAAAGTACATCATTCCCTTATCCGGTGTTATGAATACCAGGCCAATTCCGGCTTTTCCAGGGATAGTAGGTTGATGTGCTTTGCCCCGTTGGGAGGACGCAGCTCCATCAAAATACATCTCCCACACTTGATTGTTAGGTTCCTTTAAACTCATGATTTGTTCATCAGGTAAATCATCATTCAAAGGAGATTCTGCCGGCAACGGGTGTGCCGCAAGGAAGTCGGCGACGGCCTGCCCTTTCACAGCACGCAGGGGAATAAAGGTGATTTCAAACTGAAGCAATATCATAGACCAACGAGCCAAACGTCCTGATAGCGTAGGCCTGGTCATAAGATATTGCAGGGGATTAACACTGGAAATCAAATTGACTTGGTGAGAAAGCATATAATGTCTTAGTTTTTGTACTGCAAAAATTAAGGCAAGACAATGTTTCTCGATCGTTGGGTATCGAATTTCTGGTGGAAGAAGTCTCCGACTTAGGTAATAGAGAGCATTCTCTTTCCCATCATCATTGACTTGAGCAAGGAGGGCCCCAAGAGACTCGTCCAGGGCCGCAGTGTAAAGGATTAAAGGTCTCCCCGGAATAGGAGCTGCTAAGACTGGTGGATTTGTCAGGTATTGTTTGATATTTTCAAAAGCAGATTGACATTTCTCGTCCCAAATGAATTTTGCATTCTTTTTAGCAAGGACTGAGAATGGTTGACATCTTCCAGAAAGATTGGAAATGAATCTTCTTATATACGCCAGTTTACCTTGAAGAGACCTTAATTGAGTAAGGCTCTTAGGAGGTGGCATATTTAAGATAGCTTCAATTTTGGCAGGATCAATTTCAATTCCGCGGTGCCTTACTACGAAACCTAGGAATTTCCCCGACGTAACACCAAAGGCGCACTTCAAGGGGTTCATCTTAAGGTCGTAGCGGCGCAACCGCTCGAAGACGATTCTTAGGTCATAAAGATGAGCCTCTTTAACTTTACTCTTGACAACTAAATCATCAATATAGCATTCGACTTGATTATGGATTAAGTCGTCAAAGATTCGAGTCATAGCCCGCTGGTAGGTTGCACCGGCATTTTTAAGGCCAAATGGCATCACTTTATAACAAAAGATCCCTATAGGACTTCTGAATGCAGTGTTTCTCTCATCTTCTGGGGCCATCTTGATTTGGTTATAACCAGATGAGCCATCCATAAAGGAGAAAACAACGTGCGAAGAGGCAATATCCACCATGAGTTCTGGAATAGGCAAAGGAAATTCATCCTTAGGACATGCCTTATTCAGGTCTCTATAGTCAACACAGACCCGGATTTGGCCATTTTTCTTTCGAACGGGCACGACGCTGGCTACCCAAGAAGGGTATTGTTCCTCCCGGATAAATCCAGCCTCGGCCAATTTCTTGACTTCAGAAATGACTTGTTGTTCGATCTCCAGACGCATGCGTCGTGGAGCTTGTTTGACAGGAATGGCATCATGCCGAATTCCAAGTTTATGAACTACTACATTGGCGGACAAGCCCGGCATTTCATCGTATGCCCAAGCAAAGCAGTCCTTAAACTCGGATAGAAGTTGAATTAGATCCTTAGACTCATCCTCACTCAACAAAGAACTTATAAAAGTGGGGCGAGGGTCGTTCTCTGTTCCAAGGTTGATTTCTTTAAGTTCATCAATTGTCGATTTGATTTCTTCTTCAAATTCAGGGGGTGCATCTTGAATTTGAACTTCTTCAGAATCGTTTGAGGTCTCCAAACAAAGTTTGTCGAGTGAATCAACGACTTTTATAGGGACACTTTTAGATTCAGAATGACTAGTTATCATCAAGCAATATTCATCGTCGTCAAATGAACCAACGGTACCAAAGCCGATACCATTTGTCCAATTTTTATTGAATTTTGAATTCCAAATATTTTGGTGGTATCTAGCTTGACCCTTAGTCCATCGACTCGGAGCGAAACCTTTAGAGATAAGAGCCTTAACACCAAGAGGAAAGTAGCCAAAAGGTAACTCCATTAACTCATTGAAATCTGCCTCTTCAAGGATTACATCATCTTCGTTCCTTGAAGAGGAGGAGCCAGGAAAGAACTTCTGGACTTTCCTTACCTCTCCATCTAAGTTAGGGGCATCCTTAATTACTAACCCTGAGACTCTGTCAGCAGACAGTGGGGTTAAGGTTAAGGATTCAACGGCCCTATTAAGCTTTTCATAAATACTCAATTCAGGCTCGTCACTTTGAGGCTTAGAATCATTACCCTCCTGGTCACTATCTGAATCCAAGGTGAGATCAAACTTTGGAGGAGGATTGATTTTTCTGTAGTCAAAAGCAATTCTAGCTCCCCTTTTTCTTGAGTCTTCATCAGAACTTGTTTCAAGTTCGATGTATATTGGGGAATTTCTCTTTTCAACTGGAGGGCGACCTCGGCCGCGTGCTCTTTGGGCCATCCTTCCACCTCTTTGAGGCAGGTTGATTGGAGGCCTAAAAACCACGCGCTCGACATCGTCTTCACTACTTGAATTTTGGCCTTTTTGATTCTTGACTTTTTCTTTTCTTAATTTTTGAATTGCTTTTGAACTTTGAATTTCTGCCTTTTCCTCCTTAACGTTGATCTCTACCTGAGATTTGGTAGTGGACCCTTTGGGAACATAATATGCAGCATCCTCGTAGATCCCGATCTCATGAATAGAGAATGGTTGCAGATCACCCTTAATTGCAAACTCAATGCCATCTCGTTGGTACTTGATGCATTGGTGTAGGGTGGAAGGAACCATCCTATATTCATGGATCCAGGGCCTACCTAGGATAGCGTTAAAGGACGTCACCGAATCGATTATATGAAATTTCGCTTCAGTTTTTAACTCTCCTATCTCTAGAAGAAGTGTGATTGAACCTAAAGCCTTCTCGCCTTTTTCGTTGAACCCACGAAGCACCATCCTATCGGTTGAGAGCTTACTAATATCAACTTTAAGGTATGCGAGAGTCTTTATGTTCATCACGTTGACCGATGCACCCGGATCAACAAGAACTCTTGATAGCTTAAAATTGCCCACATTTACGGTGATGTAAAGTGGACGATTGTGATCGGCCGTACCAAGGAGTAGATCTTCGTCAGAGAAAGTAACTCCTGGAACTTCTTTGAAGTACAAAGCTTCCTCCTCGGAAGTCGAAGCAAGTTGAGCTAAGCAAATCTCTGGGTCGAGAAGTGCTTTAATTAGAGTCTCCCTCATCTCTTTTGAAAGGACAAGGGCGTCGTAAATACTCAACTTAGCAGGCAACTTCCTAAGGTGAGCTAAGACATTATAATCAACACTTGGAACTTTAATATCAGGACCCGGTGAATTTGAAGGAGGGTTTGATTGTTGAGTGGGGATTGGAATCGGATCAGTGGAAACAACTTGTTTTCCCTTTTCCTGTGGGGGAAGCCTAGGGGGTAAGACCTTACCACCACGCAATTGTACTTGTACAATTTTATCGGAAGAACAAGCTACGGGGAGGTCTACGCTCTCCTTAGGCGATTGATTGTCATTTTCTGATTGAGAATCTGAATCCGAGAAATCAATCATAACGGGACTCCCTTGAAAATTAATTTCTGGGGTATCACCATCTGATAAGACATCAGATTCATTTTTCTCTTGAGGGGTCAAATCTGGAGAACTGGATTTTTGAACTACTTGATCGACCTCAGCTAGTTCTGGATTATTTTCAACAGAAGTGTCATCTGGAATTACATTCTCAATATTAATCATCAAAATTCGAGCAGAAGGATCTTTATTTTTATTTAATTTTCGACCCTTTGCCTTTGATGGGGCAAAGCAAAAGTCAGATAACATTAGTGGGGTCAATGGTTTTGAGCCACCATCCACCACTTGTACAGATCTCTCATCAACAAATTTCCTCTCTACAAAAGGTTCACTCTTTTTATTTTTATTTATTACAGTGGTTTCTACAACTACTCGAGAGGAAACTGTCCCAACGTCCTCCTGCGATGCCTCTAGGTCAACTTCCCAGATTGGGCCCCGGGCTCTCGTCGGTAACTGAAATGGATTTGACAGACCCTTGATCCGGATCGACCAGGTACTCCTTTGGAATTACAATGTTACCCTGACGGAAGTTCTTCTCGAGCCAATCCTTAAAGACAATACAGTCTTCGATTGTGTGGCCTAACATGCGATGGTAGGGGCAAAATGTTGGATCATCTTTTTTATTTGCCTCTTCCGGCTTCTTGGCCTCCGGCAATCGAAAATCTGATTTCTTTAAAAGGCTCTTAAAAATCTTCCTCACCGACTCTCTTTTAAACGGATACGGACGAGCCAATCTCTCTTTAAAAGTAATCTGGTGAGATTCTCTAGTAGGCTGAGAAGTTACCTGAAAAGGTTGGGATTTTTGAGTTTGTTGAGTTGTAGGACTACTCGATTGGGTATTGATTGGTTTCTTCCCTTTGTCAACTGCTGAAACCGTTGCTGTTCTTTTTTCAAAGGACTTCAACGGTTTACTAGCCTTCTTCTCTTCAGTAGAATCCTTCAGGAATGGCATTTTGGAGACCTCTTCCTGTAGATTACTAGCTTTATTAAGAAGCTTTTCAAAGGTTTTAATTGTAAACCCCTTTAGAAGAAAAGCAATAGGCCCGTGGATATTCTTTAGAAGAATTTCCACTGCATGTTGCTCTTGGAGTTGGGGTTCACATTTCATTGAAAGGTTTCGCCATCTCAATATGTAATCAACCAAAGGCTCGTCCGATTTTTGCTTTTCGATAACGAGATCACCAACGGTTACACGTTGTTGAGCTCCTGAGAATCTCTTTAAAAAGAGACCCTCGAGCTCTGTGAAAGTTTTTACAGAACCATTGGGTAAATCTGCGTACCACTCAAAAGCAATACCGGACAAACTACTCACAAACTGACGAAAGAGTAGAGCATCTGACCCACCTGCGTTGCAACAGCTCGCTCGAAAATGGGCCAAATGCTGCCTAGGGTTTTCTAAACCACTAAAAACTTTGAAAGAAGGTGGCACAAAGCCCTTTGGATAAGGAACCAAATCATATTCCTCGGGGTAGGGTCTACCCTTTGGAATAGATATAGTTCCTTGTGAATGGGCTAAGGCCTCCCTTACCTGGGTTTCAATCATCTGACGGATATTCTTTTCTGGGGGAGACACCGGAGAAGTAACTTCTGGAAGTTTGGGGTTTTCTTCAGCTTTCCTGCTGTGCTCGCCCATTGTGTGTACGGTGGGCTGCAACTGCTCGGGTCCCGACTGCTGTGACTGCAAAAGCTGACTCTGCATTTGTTCAACTTTTATCATCATCTCCTCGAGTTTTCTTTCAAGGCTCAAAATATATTCATCTTTTTCCTTCAACTTGACAGAAGTATCTGAATCTGAATCTACCGCTGCTGACTCTTCATCTTTACCAGGGCGGTGTTTAGAAGCCTCAACATCTTTAGTTGATGATCGAGTTTCTACCATATGAACATCTGCTACTGGATCTTCCTCAACTAACAGATCATCTTCATCCGGATTGAATTCATCAATAGCCTTCTTCTTAAGGATATCTCTGATTTCTTGTACCACTTCCTCGACTGGCCTCCCATCTATTGCTTCAGCATAAAGTGGTAAGTATCCATCATACTCCATCACTTGATCATATTCTTTCACATCTAACTTATCAAAGATATTGCTAATCTTAACATCTTCTTCAGTGATTTCCCCACTAACCAATTGATCTAACATTTCTTGATCAGGATCTTGGGTTATCTCCTCCCCTTCGACTGTCCCGGGGTCGGTAGTCGCAAGGGTGACCTCCTCAGTAGGGTGAGGGACATCTATCTTAATTGGTGATTGAGGGGCTTGAACGGCGGGGGCTCCAACATCAATACGAATAGAATCCTCACATCCCCGAACTGGGAGTCGGGGGAGTTCAATTGGCATCTGGGTTTGAGGTTCTCTGATTTGAATTCCAATAGATCTACTGAACTTCCTTCGCGTGCATGATTCATCTGGAGACATGGGCCTCTTGCCCTTGACATCAATTAGTTTCGGCTCTTTAAAGACTTCTTTAAACTTTGCTATTACTGGGGCTAGCTTAGACAACTTTGAAGGCAGGGTCGGTGGTCTATCACTAAGAGGGTGACTTTGGCTGGCCCCAGTTAACACTATCTCCTCTGTCTTTGCAGACGGAAGGCGGGGCACCCAATGGTATCCATCTACTAAGACTGACGTCACAGGTTGTTTAACAAACTTCTTGTTCTTCCTCACTAACTGAGGAGTCAGATCCTTAGCTTCAGATTTTTCTTCTTTCAACACTTCTTTCTCAAGCTTATGTGAAATCACCCCTTTCAAGTGTTTGACATATTGTTCTTTAGTCTGTCCTACTTGAGCAGCACAAGTATGGATAATATTTCTGAGCATCCTAGTTTTTAGAGTTTGCTTCTCCTTCGGGGTTCTCTTAACAGAATAGTCCACTGGGCTAGGTGGAGTGCTAGCTATCCGAGTGACTCTCTCCTCCCCTGCAGCGGCTGCGAGGGGGTGAAAACGACTCCCTTTCAGGAGTGGAGAAGAGGCAGGGATTGGCAGCTCCTCAGCAGCCTCAAGATCGACTTTACCGAAGGCCTTCAGCTCGGCCACCTTCTTGGTCTTTGTGATTTTCTTTCTCAACCTCCTGAGGTAGTTCTTTTTGGCATTCTTACTGCCATAAAGGGTTTCAGAACTAGAAGATCCTTTCTCAAATACTGACTTGGCTGCAGCGGCAGCTTCCAGCTTTTTCGCATCCTCTAGGAAGTGTTTGGGTGCGTTAGCAATATTCAGTGCTGACCAGAGACTAGGAGGGGCATCGTTTCCAGCTCCTATGGCTAATTGAACTAGTGGGGCATCCTTCTCACCCTCAACAGCTAGGTCCACCAAAGTGTCTCCATTCATGACCAGTCTAAGGGACTTAAACCCTATCCCAAACTGAATCGAATTCTCATAAATCAGTTCTTCAATCATTAAGTCGCGGTCCATTGAGAACAACAGTTTTCCAGCCATTGCAAGTGAGTTGATTATCTGAGATTTGAAAGGAGAAGATTTTAATTAAAAACTTGAATTTTTAATTTGAAAATAAATTTATATTTTATCACATATATCGGATTAGAAGAGCTACAATCCGGTATATATTGATAAGATATCGAAATTGATTTTAATTGAAACAAAACTTGAATTTTTATTGTATATGTTCAACTACAAGAGAATGTTGTAGAAAAACATATAGCAATGATAATGGATTTAAGAAAGAGGATTTGAATTTCGCAGGTTGAAGGATTTTCTGTAAATTGTGAAACTTAGCATGCTAGATTTATTCGCATGCGAGTTTGCAACATATACAGGAGAAGTTTGGCTTGACTCTCTCGCTCTACCAATCAAGTTGGAGGCAAAATGTCAAAGCCTGACTTCAATAGAGGATTCTTACGCTCACCTCTCTTTTCACATGTCTTAATTGAGTTGGCCACACTCACCAAAGAGAGAAATGGGTAGAGGGACCAACGGAGAGAAGGATAGTCAAAACTACCGATGCAATAAAATTTGTACCGCTATTAAAGATGGAGAGTGAGATTTATCCCCAGCGGAGTCGCCATTTTTGTTTTGGTTGAGAAAATATATTTTGAGATATATATATAGTTTTGAAAAATATTTAATTTTCTTTGGGAAATATTTTTAATTTTGAATTTTAAAATTGAACGCGTCATTATGAACAATATATCGCCTCGAAAGAAGAACATATCGTTCCCTAATGGGTTCGAATTTTATAATTTTGAATTTATCCGGATTATCGTAGTCAAACTCAAAGAGGAATAGATATGATCTCAAAAGATCAAAATGACATTCAATCCATTGTTTAACTATAATAATTCGGATAAGAGATCATTAATTTCATAATCAAAATAATGATAATAAAATAATATATCTTCCCGAAGAAAGATGATATTACTTATTATCAAAATTTTGAATATGACGATAACGATCGCCATTTTTGTTTAATTCCCAAAGATAATTAATTAAGGGTTTTGAAAAATTAATTTTGAAAATTAATTCTGGGTTTCTAAATCTCCTACGAGCGCAAGCCCTCGTAGTTAATTACATCGTAGGAAATCGGAATTTCCTACGAATACTCTCGATTAAAATAGCGGTAGACAATTTTATTTAAGATTTTCAAGGCTCGATATCAAAGGAGGTGAGGATTGGAATTTCAAGAGGGATTGGTTCAAGATTGAACACTTATTTCTGGAGTCAAAGGAAGAAAGGTAGGAGGTGTTTTGGGATTCTGAATTACTTCAGAAACACCTCAGTCTATCCTAAGTGTTGGGCTCAAATTTGATTGAAAGATATATTTAATTTAATGGTCAATTTTATTAGAAAGTTGGGATTAGATTCCCGGATGTTGAGGTCTTATAGCCCGAGCTAGCCTCAGAACCTAAGTCTAAGTTGGGTACTAAAAAGTGACCCGAACCTAGCTAATGTAGTGCAAATCTGGACTTACCCCGGCCTGGATTGGGGAGCCAGCTAACCACCTAATCGATTTAAAATAAATGAATTCAGTCTTTTATGAAAGAGTGGTAGGGACGTTTTATTTAAAGTTTTGGAGAGTTGGGGCCGACATCTAGAGATTTTTCTAATTGGCCCCTTTGACTTATGCTGGGTGTAAAATGCTAAGGACTAATGCAATTAAAATTTTGACTCTTTTAAATCTGTTTCTAATGCAATGCATGCTAGTTAACAACTCCAAATCAAACATGCTTGAAAGTTAAAAACAGGCTTAGAAAATAATTTTTTAGAAGACTGGACTTCCCCAGGTCCGGCACCTCGTCCTCATAGGTCAGACTATCCGGACTCTACCCGCAGGCGGGGAAGGGTCTAAAGCAAGGAGAGAAGAAGTGCAGAAATATGCATGCGACCCCGGGGTCGATCCCCGGCTAATTTCCTAAATTCGTTATCTTTCTATGTTGTTCAGACTCGCTAAAATCTTAAACTTTAAAGTTAGGAGTATAAAAGATTTTCACACCCTCACGAGTCTCACGAGTCCAGGCAAAAACAAAAGCGGCACACAAACGCGAAAAAAAAACTACGAAAAGCAGGTAATTCTATACGCAATCACATCAAACATCAATTAAATTAATTAAATTAATATTCAAATTGAAAGTCCATAGGCAAAGTTGCCTTGCTTATTACAAACCAGGTTCTGCTGAAAGTAAAGTGGCCGGGCACCACTGACAACAGCCCGGGTTCTAAACCTAGAACTCAAGTGACTTTGAGATTTGGGATTCTTTTCGTCGTCCATTTCTTCGTCTTCTTATGAACATCTTGATTTGTCGGTTCTGGATATCCAAATGAAAAGAAACTCCCCCTTGAATGGGGTGTTATCTTTCCTCTTTGGATATTTGAAGAGCACCCAAACTTGATCTTCCAAATGGACGAAAACTTTCCCCTTTAGGGATGTCTTCTCCTCTTTGGAATTCAAGTTGGATCTAAACATCCCAACTCAAGTCACTTTAAATACAACTCAAATTATATCAAATTACATTAATCAAAATTGAAAAGTCTAGACTCGATCCTGCAGGGTTATCCTAATAATCAGCAGTTATATAAATAATCCCAAGCAGTTAATATTCGGTCTCAAGTAGTTGATATTCAATCTCAAGCAGTTGATATATTTGAAATTTAAATGCTCAACAGAGTGCAGTAAATAAATAAACAGACATTCAATCAATTCTAAGCTAACAACCAACATGCAGTGAAAACTCGAAAACCCGGCACACAACAGAAAATTAAACACCGGCCTATCTTAAAACTAGAGTTGGTTGTCCTATCAAATCATCTAAAGTGTGTGATATAGGCCGTGTGGTTTTGATATGTCCTAAGGAGGGCAAATTGTTAAAGTTGTTCGAAGTTCTAGTTGGTTGAAAGGCTCAGGGAAAGATTTAAATTTGAGTTCAAGTATTAATGATTTAAGATTGATTTTAATGATTTTTGGAGTTTTAGAGTGATTTTTGAGTTTTGGGAATTTTCTGGATTATTCTAATCATTTAATCAAGGGGTCCAAAATTGACTTTTCAATTATGAGTGTTTTCTAGACAGTTAATATTTTATTAAAATACTAGACCTTAATACGATCAGTTAGAAGGTAAGTACGCTGAAATCGGATTTTTCCATAATTAGTTACGAAGGTTTGAAGTTTTGACCTAATTTGAACTGGGTTTGACCAATTTGTTGACTTTTTGACTTTGACTATTTTTGAAGGTTTGAAATTTTTAATAAATACTAGACTTGATTTTGAGTTGAATGCAAGTGAGTTTGGTCAATTTGGAGTTTTCTAGAGTTAGTTATGATTTTTCAAAGTTTGATGTATTTATTGAATTTATTTAATTGTTTAATTAGAAGGGTTTTCTTGATTTTGCTCCAAATGAAATCAAAACTCCTTGAAATCAACTCCAAATGTCAGAGATGACCTAAGAAGTGATTCTCAAGTGTTTGGAAATTTTTTAGAATTTTTAATTATTATTAATTATTTATTTTAATTAAATATTGGTTTTCAATTAAAATTCAATTAAGACTTGATTTGATGTCTGATCAAGGAGGTTTTAATTTTCATTGATTAAAGACTTAAAGCTGGTCAGTTAGAGGTCTTGTTTGTATTTTTTAGATTTAAATTTGATTTATTACAATTTTTGGAAGTTTTAAAGTCCTTAATAAGGCTGATTTTGATTTGCTTAATTATCTGACCTAATGAACTCAAAATTGAATGAAATTTGAACCTAAGGTGTCAAATGTCACTAGGTTTACTATGTTTAAGTTTCACACCTATTGGGTGTGTTTATAATTTCCTATGATTTTTCTAAGTTAAATAGACATTTTCTTAAATATTTTCCCTAGGTTTCTCTACTGTTCAAATGGGCTTGAAATTTGGTGTGTCTAACCCTTATACAAATGTATTCACACCACAACAATTTCACAGCACAAAACTGAGAACCTAAAGAGTTATGAATTTTCAAACTTTAGGGTCCAAAATGGACCCTTTACCTTGCAAATTCACATCATAGAAATCCATTAGGTATCTGACCCTAGAAAAATTAGTGAACATGCCTAAGATACCTAATAATAATCCACCAAAAGTTGGGCTCCAATTGATCACTGGATTGTGAGAAATTGGCAAAAAACATAATTTACACAACTGGAAATATCTCACAATTCAGAAATCCGACAGACTTAATTTTAATTTTAATAAATACTAGATAAAATTCCCTTTCCAACGAGCCCAAGAACGTCCAATTTGGTGAAAAATTCGATTTTCTATGAATTTTGGAAGATCTGGGCATTTTTCTGAATTATTTTTGACCCTTTTTGGTCAAATTGACCGCCGGCGCCAATGATTGGCGCCGGATCGGCGGCGCCCAATAGGATTACGCCACGTGGCGGGCTGGGGCCCGCCACTTAACCACGTCGGATGGCCGATCCAGCCGTCCGATCAACCGCGTGATAAATGGACGGCCAGATGGCCGCCACGTGTCCAATCCGAACCACGGAAGAACCCGGGTTCGAATCCAGGGGACGCCAGCATGCGGAGGAGGACACGTGGCCATTTCTGGGCCGTCTGATCGCACTAAAGGCGCGATCGGACGGCTCTGGTTGAACCAGAATTGGAAATTTTCAAATGCCCATAACTTTCAAAATACTCAACGAAATTGAATGAAATTTGAACTGTAGCTAGAGGGCAACATAATCTAACAATGCCTGAAGTTTGGAGGCTCCATGCATTGTAGATTTGCTACAGTTTCAATTTTAAATTTAAACTTAAAATGGGTATAACTTACAATCCAACCGTCGGATTTTTGACTTCTTGGGCTTGTTGGAAAGCTGAAGATGTCCTCTTCAACTTTTCTGAAGACCCCAAGAGCTAGATCTAGCTGGAGTTGGAGTTATTCTGAAATTTCCTGATTCTCTCTCTAAACTATCTCTCTTCACCAATGAGTGATTTGGAGGCCAAGATCTTGTGGGGAAAGGCTTGGGAAGGCTAGGGAAATAATTGGAAAAGGTTTTTTGAGGGTTTTCCAATGCTGAGATAGCTCTTGGATCAGATATGGATTGAGTGAGAGAGTTAAAAAAAGGATTTGCATGTATTAAGATATTTCCCTATTCAAGACATCTTAGTGGATTTGGATGGTTAGGATTGACTGTATGAGCTCTTTGATGTTTGCCAAGTGTCCATGGAATTGATGAGATCAAGGGATCAAAGGACAAGAGGTGGCATGAGGTGTTAAATCTCCTTTTTGCCCCTTTGAACACATGGCTTGATCAAGAGCCATTGGATTAGATCTAAGGGTTACAAAATGCTCTAGGGAGCTTCTAGAAGAGATCTTAACAGCTGGATTAATTAGGGCTCAAGTGAATTAGCTTAAAGAATTAATTGGGCAAGGTTTAAAGTTCATTTGACCATGCATTGACCATTTGACCAGTCAATGGGTCAATGGGTGCTGATGTGGCCATGAAGAAATGTTGATTTGCTGGTTGATTGAGCCAAGTTCAATGGGCTTGAGGTAGTTTGAGTTTGCTTAAATATTTAAGTCTCCTAAAGCCCTTAAGAGGTTGTGTTGACTATGTTGACCAGTCAACCAGTCAATGAGGTGAATGATGTGGACTAGGAGAATGTCATGGGCGGTGGTGAGGGCATTCTAAAGTTTATGTAGGTCATTTGGGTTAAGAGGGCTTAATGGGCCCTTAATGGGCCCTAAAGCCAAACTTGTTTGACTTGGTCAACCAGCTAGGTCCAGGATCTAGAAATGGGTTCAACAAATTTAAAATAACATTTTGAGTCTATTGGATGTGGTTCTATGGTTTGGAAAAGTCAATTTGGTCAAAATGCCTATTTTGACCTTAAAGAGCCTATTTTGGTCAACCTAGGTTGGCTTGGTCAACTAGGTTGACCCAGGGTCTAGAAATTGGCTCAATCAATTTGAAACAATATTTGGCGACCAATAGAAGTGGTTTCATGGCTCAAAGAGGTCATTTGGGTCAAAACACCTGTTTGGACCCTTAAAGGGCCTCTTGGGTCAAACCTGTTGACTTGGTCAACGAGGTTGACCCAGGGGTTAGGGATGGGTCCGACAGGTTTGAAATGACATTTGAAACTTGCTGGAGGTGGTTGCATTCAATTCGGTGTTCATTTGGTTGGAAATCAATATTTGAGCCCCATAGGGGGTATTTTGGTCATTTTTGAGCTCATGCTCACTGGGGGCTGAGATGAGTCCAAAAGATTCAGTTTATTGATCAACATGTCAGAATTAATAATCTGGAAGTGACTAGAGGCTTTGGTGAAGACTCTAAGGTCAGAATCTTCAAAGTGATAGGTCCAGTGGCATAGGCCGTAAATATTTAAAGGTTTTACAGTCTATGGATTTTAATTAAGTTTCTGAGATTAGAGGCCTCAGAATGGGCTCAAATTTGGAGGGTTGCCTCCAGAGACATGCCCCATCAGTATGCAACTGACAGACTCTGAATCGGAGGTCAATTGATTGGGTTTCAAAGTGTTTGAAAATTCACTAGAAGAGGCCTTTAGGACAAGGCTTCTAGACTTTAGATTTGAGTCTGGATATCTGGATTTGATCTGGATTTTGAGTTTGATTAATTAAGTTTGAGTTATCTAAATCATTTATGATCATTTGAAGGATCATAATTGATTGGATAAGGTTGAAGTTCGATCAAAAATAAGATCAAGGTTTGAACTGAAGATTAAGATCTTGAACTGGACTGGAGTCTGGATTTTAATTGAGGATTGGATTGAATTGAGATCAGGTTTGAATTGGAGTCAGGATTGATTTGAGGTCTAGATTGATATGGGATCTAAATTGATCTTAAGGTCTAGGCAATTGCTAAGGCCTGAGAAGATCACAGGGTCTGGATCTAGAAGGGTCATAAGATCCGGAATAGATCCTAAGGCTTGTAGTCTAGAAGGATCCTAGAATCTAGATAGGTCTTAAAATATAGATTCTAGGAGGGTATTGAGCTCTAGATTAGATCATCTCAAGGGTTAGATCTGAAATAGTTCTAAGGATCAGATAGATCCTAGGATCTAGGGTCTGGAGGTTAAGATTGATCTGGATGGGTCCTTAATGACCTCATACAAAAATGAGGTCAAACAGAGATCTAATTATTACATATGTTTCACTTAAAATATTTCTATTAATATTCAAAGCATATAGATTCGCAAAGGCCATCCTCGCTCACTCATCCACCCACTATTGGTCCTCCTAAGGCTGGTGGGTACGAGTGTGAAACTCAACAGCAATGGATTCTCTTTCCAGCATCTCTTTCTACAATATGCTTAGCCTAGTATTCATAACTAAAAAAACTTTCAGATAAGAGATGATATGAATTATATGTTAAAATTCTTATTAATCATTATTTGTGCACAGTGTGTGAAACTGAGCCCCTAGTATAGAGGATGCTACCTATGCCCCCAACATCTAAAACTCTATTATGTCTATTTTGATCCTTCCTCTTAATTGTAAACATGGGCTAGCCCAAGCTCTAGTTACGTCAGCCCACACACTCTCACCAATCCACGTGGTCTCTAACCTGACTTTCTAATTTTTGTAAATATGTCTCGCAGGTAAGTCATCCGCACTTCTCAAAATTTTCTAATCTTCACATTATATTGCAAAACCAGTAGAAATCTTTTTGCAAATCAAAAGTACATTATAGAATAATTATTGTGGACTAATTGAAATACAAATATTTTACTATATTAG
>CM039726.1:8828251-8905435 GCA_022539455.1 Dendrobium nobile
AGTCAACACAAGCTTAGTCCAAGGTATGTTGGACCTTTTGAAATTTAGAAAGGATTGGGAAAGCGGCTTACAGACTTTTGCTTTCTGATTCGATGCCCGACGTGCATAATGTGTTTCAGTATCCACTTTGAGGAAGTGGGTATCAGACTCTGGTAAGAAGGTATTTGCTGATGAGGTTGAGATTCAGGAGAATCTGGCGTACAAGGAAGAGCCAGAGTTGATTTTGGCGTACGACGTCCGAAAACTACGAAGTAAACAGATTCCGATGTTAAAGTCCAGTGGAAGCACCGTACTGCACGGGAAGCCACTTGGGAGAAGGAGTCTGACATGAGACAGGTACCCGTACTTGTTTTGACTGAGGTTGGATTGGATAATGTCGAGGACGACATTTTTTTTTAGTTGGGGAGATTGTAAATATCAGTTCTGCTCCAGGTTCGTCCGGGACGAAGTTGGATCGTCCGGGACGATCGGTACAGGTTGTGCAGAAAATCAGTTTTGGTTTGTATGATTCGTCGGGACGAAAATTTGGATCGTCTGGACGAAAATTCTCCCGAGGACCCTGTCGCCGGGGACGATGATGAAAATTTCGTCTGGACGAGGATTTCCAGAGCACACATCGTCCGGGACGAAGTGCGATCGTCCAGGACGATCTGAGCATTTCTTAAGGGAAATGAGATATTTTGAGGAGAGAGAAAAAGAAAAAAAAATATCAGATTTTGATCCGAGGAGAAGAGGAAGAAAAAGAGAAAAAGAAAAGTTGATTTCGGGAAGCCGGGTCCGTTTTCGTTCGTCAGACTGTTGAGGATTTGCGTACGCAAGGTAAGGCACATTCCGCCTTTCTCAATTTTCAGAACCGTCGAGTTTGGCGGTGTTTTCTGTCCGGATTTCGTTTCCGTTACCGATTTTCGTCCGAACTTTTGATTGATTCAGTTTTTAACCGCGTAACTTTCTTTATATTGTTGAGGTGCCGAGTGTGCAGTTTTTGGTTATTTTTCCGAAGATTTTTGTCTGGGTATTTTTGATTCGGCAGCGTTTTCAGTTGATCACATTTTTTCTGTGAATCCGTAAATTCTCTGTGCAGTAGATAAATGTTCTGGAATATGATTATTTATGTTCTTGTGCGAATTTGGTAAATTTTCTTTGCAGGAAATTTTATGTAAATTCCGTCTACTGCCGTTGTGCTGCCCGATTTTTGCTTGATTCTGATTTGCCCGGATTTTCTTCTGAATTGAAATGCTATCTGTATGTGCTATAAAAAGGGAGTTATAAGGGGCCTGGATCCTATGAGATTCAGTAAGTGTTCAGGGAAATCTGAAATAACTCAGATCTGAAAATCTGATATCTGTTCTGTTCCGGATCGATGAAATCTGTTCTGGTGCTGTAAGCACATCTGTTGTGGTGCCGTGAGCACAAGGGAGTTATAAGGGGCCTGAATCCAAAGAGATTTCAGTCAGTGTCAGGGAATTTAGCTATTAAATATATATCTGATATCTGATATTCTAATTTGATCTGACTCTGCTTTCTGTATCCGTTCTGTAAGCGATAATAAGTTCCGTACGATATGATTTGATCTGTCTGATATCTAATTTGATATGATTTCGAATTCAGTATCTGTTCGGTAAGCAATTCTGATTTCTGATTTTGTAATGTGATATGTCTGATTCTGTCTGTTTCTGATACGATTCTGTTCGTACAACTCCGTGAATTCTAACTTTGACTTTCCGATTTCTGTTATAATTCTGACTCTGTTGATTTATTATGTTCTATTTGTACTCGAATCCGTACGACTCTGATTCTGATTTGATATTTCGTTAGTATCTGTTCTGATTCTATTCTGTTTCTTTCTGAAATGTCCGGTTTGACAATCTGTACGATTCTATTCCGATTTCTGATCTGATTTCTGTCAGATGAGTTGGTTTTGAATTCTGAAAGTTTTGATTGGAGGTTTGTTGCTTTGCTGAGCTGTTGAGCTCACTACTTTGTTTTCTGGTGGTTTTCAGGTTCTGGGAAAGGGAAGGAAGTCCAGAGTAGATTTCTGAGTCTGATTCGTATATGTATTTGTTGTACCTTTGATTTTTTACACAGTCATGGATTTTCTGTTCTGTCTTCTTTCTGTTCAAAAGCCATCACTGTATAATTTTTATTAATCACTAACATCAAACTCTCAAAACCACATGTCTAAGACTTCTGGATGGATTTTATTCCATAAAATATATGGAGCATCAAACCTGGTATATATGATGTCATGTATTTTGTGTGTAGGCTGCTTTGAAGGATGAAACATACATAAAATATTGAGTAAAAATTTTAATTCTCAAAATATCTGAGTAATCTAAATCATGCATTACGTACGTGTCACACTCATGCTCTATAAACATGCACCAATATATCATCGATCCTATTACAGCCTAAGCGGAAGGTCTTCTTACAGAGGACTGAGGGGGTAGCTGGTAGTAGAATGGTTGGGTGTATGGTGGATATGGATAGGTGATAGCGATTATTTTTTAGTTTTAAGGATTATTACTCATTAAATATTTTTTTCTATTATAGGTTAAAATATATCTTTTGAATTTTAATGGTTATTACACATTAAAATATATGAAATGCAATATTTGTCAAACTAACTGATGAAAGTACAAAATGAACGCATCAAAATGTACAAAATAATAATACTTATAATATATCAAAAGTTACAAGATAAAAGTTGGCTAAATTATGAATCAACGTGTCTTTTTTTCAACTTTGGTTGAGAGAAAAATATATAAGAAATTAAAATCATCGAAATCAGTGATAGGATTAAGGTCACTTGTAGCGATCGAAACAAATTTTGCAACTAGAACAATGAAAAATATCAACCTGAACCCTAATACCTCTCCTCTCTCCACTTATCTCTCCTCCCCACCACGCCCCCCCCCCCCCCCCCCCCCCCCCCCCCCCCCCAACACACACACACCCACCCACACACAATACACACACACACTTCTCACCAACCAAGGCATGAAATGGGAGGGGATGGGCCTAGAGAATGTTTATATTAGGGCAGTGAAATTTGATATTTAAAAAAAAAAAAAATTAAACCCAACATCACAGTACCAAAGAATATAGTTCCATAGTGTTATCCTAAAAATTATTGTAAAGCAGAGGGATCAGCGCCACATCACTATTATGCTCCCACATGAAATTTCATGAATGTAAAAATTTTCAAATTTAACTTTAATATATACACTAAATACACATGTTCATAACAAGAATACACATGTATGAGGGTTGTTACAGCTAGGACCTTGAATTAAGATTTAAGCTAGAGAGCTATGAGGCTCAAAAAGTGTTAAAGCTTCAATTGAGCACCATCAATATCAGACCACTATCTAACCATTGTAGAACCACCGCCTAAATAATAATATTGGACCAATGCCCATCTAACACAATTGGAATACCACCCAACCATTACTATCAAACCACCATCGTTAGAACACCACCCAACGGCCATCATTAAAACACCACCCAATTATAACCATTAAACACATTTTGGCCATTATCATCAAGTCATCATCTAAATGCCAACACCAAAACATCGCTTGATCATTATCATTGGAGCACCACCTAATAAACACCATTGAAAAAGAACCAAACTAATATCATTAGACCATCATCACCCGATTATAGTCTTCTAAGTACTTTGTAGTCCACTTACCATGCCACTCAATTACGGTCCTCCTATCATGCCACCTGACTATGGTATTCTAACCACTATCTCCCAACAATAGTCCTCCAACTTTTGTGACTGAAAATAATTCTCAAATCACCATCACTGAACTATATGGTCATCTGACTACCTTTGCATAACTATGGTTCTTTGATAGTTGCATAAATATGATCCTCTCATAAACATCACCATACTACTATCCTCAAACCTCTATTTCCCTACTAAAATCCTCTAATCACCATATCCTAACAACAGTCTTCTAGCCTTTGATGCCCAACAATGGTCCTCCAACCACTGTCGTGAGTCCTCCAACTACCATTGCTAGACATTTATCATGTGACCTTAGTCACCTGGCAACATTCCTCTATCCATCATCATTGGACTAAGATCCTCTGACTTTTATCACATGAATACAATTCTCTAAATATCATCGCCTGACTATGGTCCTCCTACGACCATCGCCCAGCTCAATCATTTAACTTCTACCACCCAACTATGATCTTCTAATTATCATTATTTGACTATGATCATTTGACGTTTGTTGCCTGACTATTACCATATTACCATAATTACACTACTACAATCATATAACCTTCATTACTTGACTCAATCCTCCAACCTCTAATAATTGTCATCCAACTATGGTCCTTCAACTATCATCACCCAACTACACTCCTCCAGCTATCATTGCCTAATTGCTATCATTTATCCTTCATTTTTTAATTATGGTCCTCTAACCACCATCACCCAACTATGATCCTCTAGTTTACATTCATTTAATAGTGTTCGTTTGACTACAGACAACCATTGACTTCAATATCCATCATCACTAATAATTTTAATGCGTGTTTTTATTTTTAAGATTGATGCATGCCATAGAGACCAACTCTGACTCTCAATGTCAACATTAGATTTTATTCCGGACTTCTTAGTCTCTGGTATCTTCTCAAAGGAGTATAACTAAACAAACATCAAATGATCTCATAAAGATAAGTCCAATAGCGCACGGCTCTTCAAACCTCAAATTTGTAATATGTTATATGCATTGTGTGTTTACCACATTAAATGAATGTCTTCTCCCAATGAAGGGCTTCAATTATAACTGATGACAAATATTAATGTAATCATTTCAACTATCCATGTCTCATGATTTTTCCCTTTTGTGGGATTTTCATGTAAAAATTTTGGTCTCTTATAATTCATGCACTTATACAACTTAGCTTGGCTTGTTAGTTGAGAGCTTATGCATCTAGCTAAGAGGTCTTGGGTTCGAGTCTTTGTGTATGTGTTATGTTTGTGAGTTTGCCTTAAATGACCTAAATGTCGCAAAAAAAAAAAACAAAACAAAAATCATGCACTTCTCTCTTATTTGTGTGTTTGCTAGAACAAATGTTTTGACAAATACTTATACAACAATAGTAATATATTTTCTCTTTCATTATGACATGATCAACATTACACAACATAATATAAAGATATAGTCATACAATAAATAAATAGGTGGATGTGATTTGTATTTTTGTAATAGAAAACATATTTGTCTTCATTAATGAATAAAAAATAAAATAATTAAGAAGGCTCCATCTTCAAATAAAGCTATCTCCTCATAAATTTCAAAAAGTGGAGAAAATCCCAATTTAAAATTATACTAATTAATTACCTTACAATAATGAATAAAAAATATAATAATATCAGAGATTAACCTTCATAAATAAATAATTTTTATAACATTAATAATCTCAATAATAAGATATTATTTTGCATGAGAATAAATTTTTTCTTTAAAAAAATCATAATAAAAAAAAGTATATTTCCACATACACGTGAATGTATTTGATGATTGATTTTATCATAATTTAAGTATAATTTCAAAGTATGGGAAAATGATGTGAATAAAGAAGTGGTAAGTTTATCGCCAAAGATCTGCTCCGCGTCATGCAGAGATTATGATGAAGTTGACGTCGAATCTAAGGCTGGCTTTTGACAGTTATTAATGTTACCGGCACTTTTAATTCATTAAAAGCCTATCATCACATTTCACCATCATCTTAAAGAACGCATTAAGATATTAAATGAAGGAATAGAATAAGCCGTGATGATTATTAAATCTCTGAGGGAATATGCTCTCTGAAATACCAAAAGGATGGCCCAATGCCCAAAGCACTTAAGCTTCTCTCTTTTTTTTTTTTTTTTTTAATGAGGGGTGGAGCTTAAATCCATCAACTATAAAAAAATTACATTAAAAATTAAAATAAAAATATAATTCTACATGATATTACATTTTGAAGTTCTGAAATTAGAAGAAGAGAAAATTGAAGGCTTACAAACAAAGGCTCATAATAAGTAAAAGGTCGCCAATGAATCAGAAATGTTCCATCTTAGATCGGTCGATCATCCCCTGACTGTCATAAAGCCACCCAAGGGGATTAATCCATCACAGACGTGGAAGAGCAAATTTTGTCAGAAGCCAACCTTTAAGAGTTGGTGTATAGAATTAATTAGGGATCTTGGTGTCACAACCCAACTCAATACAACTCATACTATGATGATGAAGCTTCATATAATCATATTACTCCATTCAAATGAGATTGCCAACATGCTCTAACTTTAGTGGATATCAACTATGTTAATAAGACTATTTTGGCATTACCTAATTTATAATAGTAAGGGGCTTCCTCTTACTAATTATTCTTAAGGATTAAACTATATATTTAATTCTTAAGTAATTACCTAGATATATTTTGCAAGCATTCAATATTTTCACTAACTTATTGCTAGAATGATTGATTGGACTTGTCTCAAGCAACTTGGTAGCATGCTTATACCACAATCCTCTTTCATGCCATTCATGTGCACACATGGATTGAATAAGTACAAAAAAGTTCATTTCATTTCATCGTCATCTTATTTCCTTCCTATGACTAATTGGCCATACCCAATTGAGCTTGAAACAAACTCTATTGATAATTCATGCATTTCCTCCTCTATATGCAAGCATTTGATGGAGATTTAAATTGACTAGCTATCTTTCAAGCCCATAGATTTGAAAGATGGTAAACTTGTACATGAATTAATATTTTAATTTTCTATTGACACTATGAGAAAACACGCGATTACCGTCGGATTTTACGACGGAAAAATTTGCGTCGGTAAATACGGCGCCTGTAATGGCGCATAGTGCCAAGGAAAGTTTACGGTGTTTTTCCCGGCGCATATGGCGCCGGAACTTTTCCGACGTCTAATGCGCCGGAACAAACGTCGGAATATACCAACATTTTACTAGTTTCGGCGCACTTTACGGCGGAAAATAGCCGGCACAGTTACCGGCGGATAATACGTCGGCGTTTTTAAACTCAACTATTTAAAACCGGCGTAGAATGCGCCGGAATGGTTTCTGACATCTTGGACGCCGGAAAATCCACCTGCGAAAGCCTTATTTCCGAACCCGAGCCCCTCTGGCTGCTCATTTCATTTGTTTGTTTCTCTCACATCTGCGTTGTTTCCCTCGTCGCCCACCGTCGCTCGCCGTAGATCGAGGTCATCGAGCTCTCTTGATGGTCATCGGACGTCGCCGACGGTCATAGCCTTCCTCGCCGGCAAGAGCTCCATTTCCGACCGTGAGTTTCCGCATTCCGCCTCCTGTTGATTGTAAGTTTTTTTTTCGTGTAATTTGTTTGGATTCATGCCGAGTAGATCTATTATGGAAGCCATACATTTTTTTAGAGGTTTGATGGACAAATATAGAGAGAGTAAGGAGGATCTACATATGTATTTTTGTAGATTTAAACAAAGCATATGATAAAGTTTCAAGAGGACTGTTATTGAGAGTTCTTGCAAAAAAAATTGTTAATAACGCTTAAATTCAATGTTTTTTTTTATTTCAAAATCAATTTGGATTCATGTCGGGTAGGTCTACTATAGAAGTTATACATTTATTGAGAGGTTTGGACGGAGAAAAATAAAGGGAATAAGGATGATCTGCATTTGATATTTATTGATTTAGAGAAAGTATATGATAAAGTTTCAAGAGATGTGCTATAGAAACTTTTTGAAAAAAAGGAGTTAATAATGATTATATTCAAAACATTAAAGATATATATGCATGAGGTATTACTTGTGTTCAAACACAAGGTGGTTTGACCAAGTATTTTCCTATTATGTCTGGATTACATAAAGGATCGGCCTCAAGGCTAAATCTTTTTTGATTTAGTCATAGACATTCTCAATAGGCATTTGCAAGAGGATGTACCTTTATGTATTATTTTTGCTAATGATATTCTTCTTGTTGATAAGATTAGAGAGGGAGTTTAAGGTAAACTTGAATTATGGAGGTTAACTTTAGAGTCTAAAACTAAATATACGGAGTGGCTTGACCCTTTGAGATAGGATACAAATTGATCATAATTTTCTATAATCACCATATCTTTTTACTTTTGTCGTAGATGTTCTCACTACACATTTACAAAAGGTATGGCGCAGTCACCATCTATTACTTAAGGGAGAAAATTCATTACTTATTTGCTCTTATATATAGGTTATGGATATTAGAAATCAAAGAAGTTGGATGTATAACCGATTATCTCAAGGACGAAAGATAATAACAGATGAATTCATTAATGGGGAGAATATTTTCATTCAGCAAGCAAAACAACTACCCAGCTTCATATCAGAAGGAAAGTTTTGATGTCCATGTTCTAAACACAAAAATCTAGTGCATCTAACACCAGATGATGTAACTGTTAATCTGTATCGCAGAGGATTCATGCCACGGTATTGGTATTAGACTTCTCATTGTGAGTAGGAGCCACAATTTGATTATCAATGCGATCCTTCTACAAGTACTAATATAGCTGAGGCTGAAAATATCCGTCTAAATCTTGAGGAATTAGTTCATGATGCAATTGAAATATAAATTGAACAAAATACATAAGAGTTATCGAATACATAGGCACAAAATTTTTATGATTTATTGCATGCTGCCCAGCAACCAATCTGGAAAGGGTGCACCACTCACTCAGAGTTATCTATTGCTGTGAAGATGCTAAGCATCAAGGCAGAATATAATATTACTCGTGAATATTTTAATCAATTTATTGGGCTGCTTAAAGAAACCAATCCAACAAATAATTTAATTCATACAAATTTATATCGGACAAAGAAGTTAGTTTTCAAACTTGGTTTGACATACACAAAGATAGATTATTGTGTCAATGGATGCATGTTATACTTTAAAGAAGATATCTCAGAGATTACATGCTGTCATTGCAATGCACCAAGATTTAAACCAAAATCTGGAAATAGAAGGAAGCATAAGGATGTGCCTATCAGTAGGATGTTCTACTTTCTAATAATTCTGAGACTACAATGTCTATATGCATCCATAAGATCTGCTGCACATATGAGATGGCATAATAATCATATTCCACAAGAAGGTGTTATCATATATCCATCAGAAGTAGAGGCTTGGAGACACTTTGATCGTACGCATCTCACATTCACGGCAGAACCAAGAAATATCAGATTAGGTTTATGCACAGATGGTTTTACTCCATTCAGTCAGTCGGCTACACCGTACTCATGTTGGCCCGTGATACTCACTCCTTACAATCTTCCTTCATAGTTGTGTATGACTACTCCTTATATGTTTCTGACACTTATCATTTCAGGGCCACATAATCTAAAAGTGAAGATTGACGTATTCTTACAACTGTTGATTGATGATTTAAGTTTATTATGGGTAAGAGGGAGTAAGTACATATGATATATCCACCAAACAGAACTTTACACTAAGAGCAGCATTACTTTGGACAATTGGTGACTTTCCTGCATATGGTATGCTCTCAGGTTGGAACACTTCAGGCAAGTTAGCTTGTCCACATTATATGGAACATATAAAATCATTCACTTTAAAGTATGGTAGGAAGAACACTAGATTCGATTGTCATCGAATGTTTTTGCCTCCAAGTCATCCTTTCAGGGGAAATAAAGAAGTCTTTACTAAAAATAAAATGGTGATATTTCAACCTCCTCCAAGATTAAGTAGTAAAAAAATTTTTGAAAGAGTAAGGCTCATGCTCATCATAATGGATTATCCAATATTAGCTGAGTTCAGATTGCCAGGATATGGTGTCAACCATAATTGGACCAAGAAATATATTTTTTGGTCGTTGTCATATTAGAGAACAAACTTGATTAGATATAATTTGGATGTTATGCATATAGAGAAAAATGTTTTTGATAATATTTTCTATATAGTTATGGACATCAAAGATAAATCGAAAGATAATATAAAAGCAATGATGGACTTAAAGGAGATTTGTATGAGGAAAGCTTTGGAATTGAAGGATGGTGGAGCTGAAAAATTTCTCAAACCAAAAGCTCCATTCACATTAACTTTAGAGTAAAACGAGCAATTTGTGAATGGGTGAAGACCCTACGAGTACCTAATGGATATTCTTCCAATCTAAGTAGGTGTGTTGACATAAGATCAGGGAGATTATTCGGATTGAAAAGTCATGATTGTCACATCTCCATGCAATGTCTATTATCAACTGCTTTTAGTTATCTGTTAGATCAGATTTTAAAGCCCTTGATCGAGCTAAGTGTATTCTTCAAAGATTTATGCTCTTCTAAATTAAATGTAGAGAACTTGATTCTTATAGAGCAGCAAATTTCTTTCATTTTGTGTTAACTTGAGAAAATATTTTCTCCGGAATTTTTTGACTTTATGGAGCATCTACTTGTTCATTTACCATATGAGGCTATGGTTGGTGGACATGTTCAGTATAGATGGATGTATTCTTTTGAGAGATATTTAAATAAACTTAAGAAGACCGCTAAGAATAAAGCACGACCTGAAGGCTCTATCTGTGAAGCATATTTAACATACGAGATAACTCAATTTTGCTCGTATTATTTTGAAACAATGTCTCAATCAGGTGAAAGTACATCACCTCAAAATGTTGGTAAATCCTCTAATATATCTGTATTCGGTGGAAGTGGTGAACCTGTAGGCGCTAACACTGTGCGCTATTTGATCGATAAGGAGATGACAATTACCACATTGTATATATTGCTTAACTTTGATGAAGTTGAGCCGTATCTCGAGTAAGTATGAGTTAAGTTGGTCATATTTTTAGTATTCTTCTAAACTTTGTTCTAAACTCAAAATAGTTATTTGTAGGAGGTTCATTGATGGTTTAAGTACATCAGAAGAAAGAGAAGTCCAGAAGATAGTGGAGAAAGAATTCACTGCTTGGTTTAAAAATACGATATATTTTGAATAATTAGTCTTAATTAATTAGTTCTTCTTGCAATTAATATTAATAACAATAACATATTGTTCATTTAAAGGTACACACTGAAGACAATGATTCGCAGTATTCAGGTTTCCGGCAGATTTTGCATCGGAAATACGACGGAAACGACAATACAACAAATCAGTACGATCATGCCGACGTTTTTTTGGACGCCAAAAATTTCCGGCGCGGCTTACGACGTCTTATCCTCCGGCATTTTCCGGCGCACATTAGTCGTCGGAAACAAGCCGTAGCTTATTTACGGCAAACCAACGATGTTTTATCCGCCGGTAATTGCCGTCAGATAGATATATCGTAAACTTCCGGCGCGATGTCGCCGGAATATCCGGTTGAAAAACGCCGGCTTTGCTAGCATTTTTGCGCCGGAGATGGTGCCGGAAAGTATTCCGGAGTCTTATAAACGTCGGAAGGTATTTTCTGACTCGAACCAAATTTGCGCACGTAAATCCGCCGTAAATGCGCCGGAAACCCAGAACTTCCGTCGGATTTTACGTGTTACCTGCGGATTATATCCGCCGAATAGCGGGTTTTCCTGTAGTGTGATAATGTTTGAAATAAGGGTACTCATATAATACATCATTATTAATTATAGGAGAGACCTTTATAACTTTGCATTATATTTTTGTCACTTAAAATTTAGGTGCCTTTCTAGGCATTGGATTAAACTCTTTAACTTTTAATTAATTAATAAGTCATGCAGATAATTTAATTCTAGCACACTTATACAGGACTAAGAAGTTAGCATCTAAGTTGGATTTCAATGCTAAGAAAATAGATTGTTACATGAATGGTTGCATATTATACTACATAGAAATATTGATATAAATAACATATTACCATTGAAGCACACCTTTATTCAAATCAAAATCTAAAAAGAAACAAAAAATAAGGGTATTCTATTTAGTTGATTGTTTTATTTACCCATCATTTCAAAGCTTCAAAGATTGTACGCATCAATAAACTTCACCGGGCATACAAGATGACATCATGAAAAAATTTCCCAACTTGGTATTCTTACCCATCCATTAGATGTTGAGGCTTAGAAGCACTTTGACCAAATACATCCTTACTTCACTACTAAACCATGCATATAACATAAGATTGAGATTATATATAGATGATTTTATTCCTTACAGTTAACTAGCTTCAGCATACTCATGTTGTCTAGTAATAGTGACACCCTATAATCTTACACTAGAGATGTGCATGACATGCAACACCTTACATGCTTCTCACACTAATCATACACAAACCACACTAATCCAAAAGTAAAAATAGATGTCTTATTACAACCATTGATAGATTACCTAAAGGTTTTGTGGGAAGAAAGTGTCATAATATATGATATTTCAACTAAAATAATTTTCTAATGAAAATAGTCTTACTGTAAAAGAAAAGGCAAGTTTACACATACAGAATGTTATCAAAGAGTACTACTATGAAGTTGGCTCGCCCATATTGCATAGAGATAACCAAAGCATTCACACTAAAGCATAAAGACAGGACACTTGGTTCGATGGTCACCATATATTTTTACATGTTAAGCGTCTATTTAGGAGAAATAATGATGCTTTCATGAAAAATAAGGTTGAAAAAGAACATACTCCATCAAAATTAAGTAGTAGAAGATATTAGAAAGAGTGAACATGGTACCTATAATTATAGAAGCTCTTACACTAATAGAGTATAGAGTTTTGGGATATAGACTTCAGCACAGTCTGACTTGGACATTACCATATTGGAGAACAAGCTTAAGTAAACATAATTTAGATGTTATACATATCAATAAGAATAATTTTTAATAATTTATTCAACACCATGATGGATATAAAAGGCAAAATAAAACATAATTTGAAGGAATAATTGGACTTAAAAGAATGTGTAGGAGAAAACATCCTGAACTTAGAGATGGTGGAAATGGTAATTTGCTAAAGCCAAAGGCTCCTTCATCGCTTACGTTAGAATATAAAAGAGTGGGTCTAGAACTTAAAAATGCTAGATGGGTACAATGCATATTTAAGTAGATGTGTGGGTACAATGCATATTTAAAATGTTTCTCATTTACTATGTTAACTTAATGTATTATTTTGTATAAAGAAGCGTTTGGTAGAGAGTCCCACTGCATTGGAGCTGTATACTTACATTGGTGGATTGATCAGAGATCAGAAAAACCTATGTCAGATTAAGAACTTTTACAAATATCATGTGTAAAAGTTACATATGCTTATACGTCTTTCATATGTTTCAAGAGGATTATGACTGTGTCATGAAAGACAGGCTTCTTTTGGTGAGGGAATCTCTATGAAATCAATATAAAACTTAGGCTATAGTTTGTGATCACACGGGTAGTGGAAGGCATGCAGAAGGGGAGATTGTACGGATTAGGGCTCTGGTATAAAAAATAAAATCATACAGCATGCACAAGCTAATATGCAAGAATAGCAAAGTCAAATGCAAGTTGAGTTGAGAGCATTCATGGAACAGCATCGTAGCAGCAGGCAAAAGAGATTAAGGATAGTGATAAGACAGATGACGATTGTTGCAATTTTTTATGGGCTTCTTTCGATGTATTTGTTCATATTTTTTAAGTGATGTAATGTTAGAATTGGTTGTTTGGTTGATTAATTAGTTGTCTTCTGTTAAAATTGATATTCAAAATGATTTAGTTTAATGTTATATTGGTATGATATATTGATTTGTTATTATGTGATGCTTGTTTGTTGGTGATCTTAAGAGAAATTGTATGAAATGACATATTTTTTATTTCTGCTATAAGTTTCTAACGAATTTTTTGTGGATTTTCCATCGAAATTCATGATATAGAAGCTCTAGAAAAAAAGTGTTTGAAAGTCCATTGGAACTATTTTATACAAGTACTCCAGCAGGTCAAATTCATCAATCTTTTGGTCAGACACATCCGCTGGAATCACTAGAAAGTTAATCTGCCAGTACAATCATCTCTTTTTTGGCAAAATGGTCCATCAATAATTCCCGCGGATATGTTCGTCGACGAAAATTTCAACGAATTCAACCCACTAGAAAATCCATCATTTTTTTTTTGTGATGGATATTTTTCCGTCGATGTTTCCAATAGAATTTTCTCTAGAATTTTGTTGGAAATATTTCCAGTGGAAAGTCTTTCCTGTGGGCTTTTTAGCAACAATTTGAATCCGACAGAAATTTGTGAAAAATAAGCAGATTTTTCTACCATAAATATTTGATTTTCATGTAGTGACTTAATATTTAAATTATCTATTAATAGAGTTTGACATTAGGATAATCATATAATGCCTCATTTTTAGCCATAGGAGATATCCTCGTAACTTCGCTTCTTCTTTTTTTTTTTTTAGTCACTTACCCCACCCCTTTATTCACATTGCCATCTTCAAATCTTCTAGATTTTTTTAAACAAAATTAAAAAAAAAAAAAAAGAAACACATGCAATTATGAGGCTTAGGCTTTACAGTTTTAGCTTGCACCTAATATTGACAAATATTTTGTCAGCTTCTTTGCTTTGGTAATTTCAAATATTTTGTCAGCTTCTTTGCTTTGGTAATTTTTCTTTCAACAAATATGTAACAGCAAAACGAAGCTTTACTGCACATCATTCATACTGCCGATTTGCCAAAGACAATAAAAGAACCTGCCAAAAACATTTAGATTTTACTGTCAGTCAAGACAGTGTCATACAAATATTTTTTTACTGATCAGGTGAACACTAATAAATGAACCTAAAAAAACTATTTAAATTAATAAATAAAAGTGAATAATACTTTTTTTTGGGTAAATTGAATAATACTTTTTATTAACTAACACTTTTACAATACTGTTCCAGGATTTGATCTTAGGACTTATATAATAAGGTTATTTTGATTGTTGATTAAAGATCAACATTCTTTTTTATCCCCGACCTATTATGATTTCATTTCCACAAAAAAAAATGAACCGTTTGTTCCACAAAAAAATAATTAATCCAACCTTTCATCAGTCTGGGATTTGGGAGAGATTATTACATGCGGAGATCGGATACACAGAACTGTTCGGCTTTGTCTCTATGAACAGTAAAAGTGCATTACATTGTGCTTTTACGATTCACAGAGACAAATCGGACGGTTCTCTGTGTTCGGTCTCCACACGTAATAATTTCTTGGGATTTAGAGAGGGGCTAATATGCGTGATATATATCACCTTAGCCATGCAATAGCAAAACGGATTTTTTTTCTTTTCTTTTTAGACTTCAGGTAATTTAATCACAACAAACACAACGCATATGCAAGATCTCAAGTTTAAGATATTTTGATCAATAGTCATCTAAGCTCCCAATAAATTAAGGTAAGTTACATCACTAAAGCTTAGGGCCTATTTGGGACGTCCGCAACATCTTATAAAGTTGATTGTGAAATTGCTATAAGAAAAATAACTTACGTACTCCGATTACAAAAAGTAGCTTTCATCCATAAAAATTTCTGAAAAATAGCAAGAAAACTATAAAAAAATAGTAGCAAAACAAAACTATAGTACTTATCTGAAAAGCAAAGTAGGTCGGAAGCTATTCCAAGCAAACTCTTGATCTCGAAAAATTTCAATATCATTTGATTTGCTTTAAATGATTATAATATAGAAATAAATTATTAAAACTTATATTACAATCATATTAAAATAAACACATATATAGTAACAACAACTGATAAGAAAAATTACAGTGGCAGCAGTCATTCCATTTTGAAAAAAAAGCATCAGGACGTGCAGAATATGACAATAAAATGTACCAACATAGCAGTGAAAACAAGCCACGAGAGCTACAGTTCGTCATACAGAACAGATAAATAGCAGCAGCCTCCAAAATGGACAATATTAATATTCCAATCTGATGGTGGTACTTAACCACCATTTTATTCCCCATGAAAGCGATCTGTCCTAATGATTTATGAGGCTTTTTTAGGGTTTCCATATAGCACGGGAGAACTGTTTTGATGGCTTGAGAAGGTGGGAAGTGGTTGTCTACAAGCATGGTATAGGTCGACACTGACAAGATTCTTGAAAAAGAAGCTTGGCCACTGTGACATCAATAATTACAGATAAAATATATATAGCAAAGTTAACAATGAAGGATTACTCATTTAATTAGTATTATCATATAGCAAAGTTCAACCTTAGAGTCTAAATATTTTCGCTTGAGTAGATCTAAAACTGAATATATTGAGTGTAATTTTAGTAGTAGTAGATCTAGTGAGGAGATTGTGACTTTGGGCGATCAAGTCATTAATAAGAGTACACGTTTTAGATATCTTGGATCCATTGTTCAGAGTGATGACGAAATAGATGGGGATATTATCAGCATAATTCAAGTTGGATGGTTGAAGTAGAGGAATGCATCGGGCTTGTTGTGCGATAGAAAAGTCTCCCTCAAACTTAAGGAAAATTCTATAAGATATGGTGGTGAGACCTGCAATGCTTTATGGTGCCAAATGTTGGCCATTAAAAAAGAAGCATAATACTAAGTTAAGTGTTGCAGAGATGAGGATGCTTAGGTGGATGAGTGGCTTTACCCGAATTAGAGATAGGATATGAAATGAGCATATATGTGAAAAGGATGGAGTTGCTCCAGTGTAAGATAAGATTAGAGAGAGTCTCCTTAGATGGTTTGGTCACATTAAACGGAGGCCTTCCGATGACCCGATTAGAAAAGTTGAGGTATTAGATTTGACTTATGTTAAGAGAGGTAGAGGTAAATCTAAAAAGATTTTGTTAGAAAATATTATAAATGATCTCTCTTTATTAGATTTAAATGAGAATTTGACTTTTAACAGGACACAATGATGAAAAAGGATTCATGTAGCCGACTCCACATAGTGGGATAGAGACTTGATGTTGTTGTTCTATCATAGAGAAATCAGTAGGTGCAGACTATAGTTATATTTGCATGCTTATTTTTCCTTCTGGAGTACAGTACACAGCAAAAACCTTTGATATATTCGCTCATTATTGTAAGAGTGTTTGGAGCAGTGGCTCACCAATGGGAAGCTTGATGGGAAGTATTTGTCTGTAAGCCATGGGTCCATCTGAGCTGCGGATCAAGAAATAAGAGGCCAGCATCTTTGCACAGAAGTTGATTGGACCTACACACTGTGGAAATTTGGCTTGTAATATATGCGTCAGAGGCTTTGTTAGAAGATCATAAAGGAAAACATCAAACAAATAGGATAGAGACAAATGATAAATAATGGAAGATAGTGGGTCACTGGACATCTTTAATCAAGTATCTCCAAAACAACAAGTAAATGATTCTGGGATATTTTTTTATTGATTTGTTTCTATAAAATAACTGGAAGATATCAAATATGGCAAAGTTTCTCAAAAGTATATTGTCCTAAACTGACAAATTGTTGGGTTTCATTGCACTTATCTTTGTTAGGGTGATATTGCTCAAAGGAAAATGATTAGATCAATCAAGTTTTTGCCTCATGCAAATATAAGAGAATGAATGTAATGGATGGGACATGAAAACATTGAATCTTGGGGAGAGCAGCTGAATCACGTGTGACGGTCTCTCAAGGCAAACTATTAGGTGCGGACACTGGAAAGAGAGAATCATCTAGATTTCTCTCTGTCTACAGTAAAAACACAGTTACTGTAGCAGATATGCTTTTATTGTAGACAGAGAGAAAATCGGACAGTTCTCTCTGTCCGGTGTCCTCACCTAATAATTTCTCGTCTCTCACAATGTTTGGAAAATTGCAATGAAAAAAAAAATTGAAACCATTTGGTTAAGTGATTTACGGTCTTGAAACTGATGATGGAATGAAAACAGTAATTGGATCCCAATTAAAAAAATTACAAAATAAACAATTAAGTATTTAGTCTTATTTTATATTAATTTCCACATGATTCAAACATGATAGATTATCTTCAAAGAGTTGAGTAAAACAAGCAAAGAACGCAACATGGTTTGAATAAACATAGAAAATTTCTTGAAGGGGTTAATCTTATCATTCAATCTTCAGCAAGCAGGCAAAACCACGTGGCATTGCTCATCTCTTAAACTCCAAATTCAAAATAACATAATTAAGAAAAGTTTGATAGATATAAAAACTATTAAGACATGTTTTCTGAACATAATTAAGGAATGTTTTAAAGTTAATGAATAGCTTAAGCCAATAATGGTATCCTCAATGGAACAAAAACACATGGTTGGCAAGCTAAGAAAGGGGACCACGATTAACAGTTACATGTGGTTCACTAAAATATGAAACCAACAAGTTACAGATGAGAGACAAGATAAAGCAATAGATGAGGAGGGTGGGAAGAAAAGAAACAGAGTAAACAGCTATATGGTATAATATTATTCTTTCAAAGACATTCTTTTAGCACAATGGAGACAAGAAAATAAAATTTTGAGTGTTGTCAACATTTTTTAGCTATTTTTTTCAGTGTTTTGCATTGCAGACCACTTTCATATATCTATTTAACTACTGTTTTGCTGAAAATTTTTAGAAATTTTTATTGTGAGAAACTTTTTTTTACAATTAAGGTTTCGTTTAGGACAACTTTCTCACTGCTTCTTCTTAAAGCAGCTTTCTTGTACAAATTTTTTTCCCAAACGAAGCCCAAGTCTGCAAGAGTGTTCAGATGTTAGAAAGAAGTTTTCAATTTTTTTTAGTAGAGATAATATTTATAATATTCATAATAATTTTTAGAAAATTATTTTCTCCACAATCATCAGCTGTGGCTTCCACCAGTCAAGCCATAAAATATAATAAAAGCACTTCTATAGATTTGTTTCCAATGCTTTTTATTCTACCACACTAACATGCATACACAACATGTTAAGGTATCAATAGTTCTAAAAGCTTTTTAAATGTCAAACCTAGTATAGATTTAACTTGATAGATCTCTTTTTTGACTTGAAGAAGTCAAATTCCTTATTTGAGAGCTTACTCCCATGAAAGTGGTGCAGAAGCATGAATGCTGTTTTACTGTTCTCATAAGGTATTTTATTAGTAAGGTTGAAATCTTATAAAATGGACTGAAGTAAAATTTTTGCAGGATAAATCAATTTGTTGTGTGGCTTGAAGTGGAGTTCATGAAGAGAACTTTCTCCAGAGTTTATAATATTTTAAAATCAGCTGACCTGTCAGCATTACTGTTCATGGCTTTAGTTGCAATCATCCTTTTTTAGCTAACCAAACAGTCCCTTAATATATTTATTTTCCATGATAAAAAAAAAAATTCAAGCCACTCTGATTGGTAATTGACCAACTTAAACTAATATTTTCTGCTTAGCAGGAGGTGTTTGGACTATTTTGTTCAAGTTGGCCAGCTATTTCTTCAACTAGCTACAGCCATGACCCACCAAGAAAAAAATATAGTGAGAATGCTCCATCGATGTTAATCACATAAACCCATAAATTTTGATAGAATACAAAAAGAAGCTTTAATCTAACAATGAGATCGCTAAATGAGAAAATTGAATATGGTTCTTTAGCGTACAAGTCCTCAAGAAAATCTGTTCAAATTATCTTTCATAACCATAGAGGTCTTTAACGTCATACCAAATAGCTGATATGAAGTTCAGAAAGGAAGAGGTTGGCAAAAATGCTTTTTGGAACAGCATCGAAAGTAATTTAATTATTATAAGAATCAACCACAGTGAGGAGAAAAATGAATAAATTTTCTTAGAATTTGTATTTTCAGTAGAAGAATGATTAAAACCAAATTCTGTAAATCTCAAAGCCATTGATTCAGAACAGCTGAAACAATTACACAGACTATTTCGTCAGATAAGGATTTCAAGTTCTTGCTTATTGCATTTCCCAGTGAGAAGTTTTGTTCACAAAAATATGTAATAACTTGTGTATTAACGAGCATTTTATGATCTGCAAAGAAAGAAGAGTCCAGGATGTCTTGTATTCACAGGCTAAATGGTACAGTATAAAGCAGAAATATGGAGTTGGCATGAAGATGTTTCTTTAAGTGTGATAGATTGAGAAAGATGTCTGTTTAAGTATGAACTCTTATCCAAGAAAACAACAGAACATAAAAATAAATCGATGGTCAATATGGATAATGTTTTCAATTCAATCATAATTTATACTAAGTCATATCATTTTAAGCTTATCAACATAGCTATATCACATGCAAGTATGATTAAGATCATAATGTTAGAAACACATGTGCATGTCTATTCTAATGCTCACCTCTTATAATCATATATGCTAGCATGCCAATGCATGCATCTTATGTGTATTGTTATATTAGCCATTGTATCAGTACTTGTGTCTGTGTGTATTTATATAACTAGTTCATGTATCTCAATATTATGCATACTATCATATTCAGGTATAGTAATGTTATCATGTTCTTGTGTATCATACTATATGCTCCATATCACATTAAGGACATCATCGTCATTGTATCACCTATCAATGCTATGTTCACTACAGGAAAAACACAAATTACTGGCAATCAAGTTCTGCCAAAAAACGAGTAATTTCATCGGAAAATGTACATTCCCGACGGATTTCTGATGAAAATTTAGCCGACGGTAAAGCTAACGTCGGAAACATTGTTCAGGCGGAATTTTCCCACCGGAGATATTTCCGGCGAATTACCGACGGAATACCGGCAGAAATGTACAGCAATATTCGTTGTTTGCGAAGCACTAGTCTTCCTGGCGGTTTGTCGGCCAGAAATTTTAGCGGAAACCTATCTCCGGAAATACCGGTAGCAGAAAACCACTAAAAAAAATTCTGCCATAAACTAACCGACGGAATTTTTTGGCCGGAAACATGATAAAATTTCGTCATATCTCCATTTCCGGCAGATATTCTGCCGGAAACCTGAAAAAAAAAATAAAAAATAGCACACATGCATTTAATAACAGATTTGATCACAATATTTTATTGAACATCCATCATGCAAACAGTTTAAAAATAAACATAAAGTTCGTTCATTGCACAATAAAAAATAGACAATAAAATATACAAACATAGAAATAAAATTTCCAACATAAAAATAAAATGTCTAATAATAACAAAAAAAATCTAATAAGAATATGTCTCCTCTTCTACTAATGCTACATGCTTTCCACTAAACTGGTCCCTCAATTTCTGCAACTCATTGAACAACTAATTTCGTTGCATCTACATGCCAGTTAATAATTTTCCACTTCATGAAAACCTTGGATTATCGCCGTACTTTCAGGTGGATGTAAATACGCCGATAAAAGCGGCATACTCAACGGTGGATCTTCCGCCAGTCCCTTAACGACGAAGTTTTCGACAGATATTTTGCCAACCATTTACCAGCGGATAATCCACTGAAATATGCATCATTTTTTTAAGATTGTTGGTTTATTCTAGCGTATTTTTCTCCTGAACTTATCGTCAAAATCTCTGACAAATTTTTCTCCGTCTTACTTAAACCCAACAAACAAATTCCTACAGATTTTTTGACGGCAACATTGCCAGCAAAAAATCAGTCAAAAATTCAGCCAGGAAAAGCTCTATTTTCCTTTCGGCATCGTCTTCCTTCTCATTTTCTTTCCTCCTCATTTCGGGCCGCTCCTCTAATGTCAGTCGCTTCAGCCAAACTCTGCCACCATTGAGACCGGTCCGTTGTCCGACGTTCGCTGCCGACCTCACTGACGTTCACCGCCTCATTTGCTGGAAATTCGCCTAAGTTTTTTCTTTTATCATGGATGTTTTTGGTAGACATCTGCAAGATATTGTACCATGTTGTATGCATTTTATTGATGATTCTATAGGGAGAGTTGATGTGTATATTATTAGTAGAATTCAAATTGCATGATTAAAGTAGAGGAATGTGTTAGAAAAAATCCTATAAAAGAGAAGCCATATGGTGTGAATTGTAATGTGAGATAGAAAATTCCCTTCATAATTAGGGGAAAATTCAATGCTTTATGGTGTAAAATGTAGGTCATTAAAAGAGAAGCATAACATTAAGTGTTTATAGAGATTAAAATGCTCATGAGCAGCTTTACTCTTAGAGACAAGATACGAAAAGAGCATATACATGAAAATGTTGGAGAAGCTCCTATGAAAGATAAAATTTGATAGAGTGAGAGAGTTGCCTTAGATGGTTTTCTCATGTAAACTTTGTTTTCACATGCCAAGAAAATTGGAATATTTGCCAGAAATATCTCTGGTGCAAACTATGTTTTCACACAGGTACCCCCCTGAAGACCTATACACATCTTTCTTGGACTATGATTACAATGTCACCTAGTACCAACCGTATACATCTTACTTGATATGGTGGGCATGCTAAGACTCCTTAAATTTCTCTTAAATAGGAAAAATGCTAGAAGGCTGCCAAAATTTTTATTGAGAGGGGTCCTGTGTGAAATAACACCTTCTGATTTACAAATCAATTTGATTTCAATCTATTTTCCCTCAACATGTGTTACTCCAATCTCTAATATCTTCATCATTTATGTAGGATAAATTCTTTATATTATGGATATTAAAAATCAAAGAAGTTGGATGTATAATCTATTAGCGTAAGGATAAAATACATTATCAAATGAGTTTATTAATGGGGTGAATTTTTTTATCCAGATCAACTGCCTAGTTTCATCTCAAATGAAAAGTTTCGATACACATGTTCTAAACATAAAATTAAGTGCACCTCACACTAGATGACGTAATTGTTAATCTATATCATAGAAGGTTCACGTGCATCAATCTTTTGTCCTTGCGTCATTCGATTATACATCTAACTTATTTAATTTATAATATTCATAATATTAAGAATTTAGTCTAAATATAATTTGAAGATATTAGAGATTGGAGTAACATCTATTGAAGGAAATATATTGAATTCAAATTGATTTGGGAGGCATTTTGCATGTTTGGGTTCCCCTCAGTTGAGATTTTTTATCAACACGGCCATCATAGAGATTTTTATGGGCATTTTTATTTTATTTTTTGAACATTATCGACTCTTTCAACTTGCAGACAAAGGATTAGGTTTGTTGTTAGCTTTATGCATTTTATTAATGATTTTTTCTTATAATAGGCTTTGAAGGTCTAATATAAATGTATAAAATAAATATCTTGATTGATGGCGCGACCATATATTTGTTCTATAATTCAAGCTGTGTTGACTCCTATCTATTCATATAGGAGGATCGAGTTCGCACCTAGGTTCATTTTTTGACCCGCGCAGTATCCTCAGACGTCACGTGTGTACCCATAGTACACTCTCGAGGGCCCATACAGGTATATGCATTTTCATGTATTTTGCATGATGCTTTTGTATAGTAGTTGTATGCGTGTATAATGCATTTTACATTTACATATTGCTAAGTTATGCTTGCATGATATATTGATGTGCTATGTTATGGACTAATGTATTAACATGGTGTATGATGTATTTGCATGACATATATATGTGTATGATGCGTCAATACATTGTATATTTGTTTATATAATGCATTTGCATAATGAGTCAGCACCTTTTAGGTAGTGCGTGATATACTTGCATGTCGACATAATATGTTGTCACGCTACACTGTTGTTGTATAGTACACATTACATGTTGGATAATATGCTTGAATAGTAAACTTGTGTGTTGCAGCGTGTATATGTATAATACATTTTATATGTTGAAATGTATAAATGCACAATGCGACTACATATTAACATAACGCACTCTTACAGTGCAACATATCTTGCATGTTTCAATGATATACTCGCACAATATATTTTGCTTGTTGTAATGCATATGTGTGTAGTGCATTTTCATGTTAGAATAACATGCTACTACAGCATAATGCATCCTCCAATATTGAATGACATGCTTGAATGATGCATTGTGCCTGTTGCAATGCATATGGGAGGGCATTTTAAAGTCTTTGATATTGATCAGTTGTGCATGATTATCATTTGGGTGTGCGTAATATTTTATTTAGTAGCCTATATATGCCTTTTGTTCGCTTGTACGAGTGTTGTGGATTCAGTGGTGTGGCATTGCTTTATAGGTCATTTTTCGCTTTATGCAGGTATGTTATCATGCATTAACGAATCTCCTGTAGTTGCTCGTATACGCTTGTGTTTATCACAAGTTTGCTGCCTTTGCTTGAGGGCATTATATCGCACTCGCACTTGTTGCAATCTTCTTGTTCATGCCTTCCGCCATCATCTGCATGCAAATTACACTGAATGCAAATCTTCCAATGCCATCCATAGGTAGACTGTTGTATGCATGATATAACATATGTCATTTCTTGCAAATGTTGCGATTACTCATTTATCGCTTCTTACAAGCATGTTGTTATGCATTATGAGATTTGTTGGATTAGTTTGTGGGTCGGCAGTAGATGCCCAAGAATCACTGGCTGACGTATGATGATGAATAATTTTTATTGCCACATTTCCCAGCATTATTTGTAAATGCTTATATTTACCATAACGCCTTCTGCATTTGCTCGAAGGAAGTGCGTTACGTACTTGATGAGTCATCTAAAGTAGCTCGTAGGTGCTTACATTTGTTGCATCTTTACCTACAGAGGGTTAGCGTTTTTGCTACATAGTTCATTAATGTTTACTGCATGGATGATCTACTATCCAGTACTTGTTGTTTAACGTCACCCATAGGTGGACTTGTCACGACCCAACCCTACCGGGACGGATCCCGCTCGCATCGGGTCGCGACAGAGCCAACAAATCCAGGATCTAGCTTTGGAATTTTCTTCCAAACATATCACAGACAGAAAAAACACAGAGCTACTATAAACATCCATATACAGCGCAGTTCATCTATATTTTCTTTCACCAAAATAATCATATACAGATACAGTACATGGCTTACAGACGGAAAGAACAGAATAGAACAGATAAGCCATGACTGTACAAAATACCTAATCACAGATCAGACTCTGGACCGCTAATCCACGACTTCCTTCCCTTTCCCAGAACCTGAAAACCACGTAAAAAATAAGGATGAGCTAACAGCTCAGCAAGACATCAATCACCAATCAAAATCGTCAGAAACTCACATCAAAATATCCGTACGAAAATCATAGAACAAATGCTTATTCAATCATAAGGCCACAACAAATATAGAAACTGAAGTCATGTCAAATCAGTGTTCAGAACAGAAGCTTTCAAATCACAGAACAAACAGAATCGTACGGAATAATCAGAATCGTACATATATCAGATGCTTCGTAAAACAGATCAAATAAGTCACATAACAGATTTCAGATATCGAACGTCATATTTCAGATAGCATATCACATATCAGATTTCATATTCTCCAGACACTTACAGAATCTCGATGGATTCTGGCCCCTTATCTCTCTATTCCCCTAACACTTACAGAATCTCAATAGATTCTGGCCCCTTATAGCTCCTTTCCCTGACACTTACAGAATCTCGACGGATTCTGACCCCTTATAACTCCCTTTTTCATAGCACATACACATCAAATATTCAAATCATCTTGTTTCAGAAATTTCAAAAATCGTACGAAAATTCAGCGGCATAACGACAGTATACGGAATTTACACAAAACTCACAGATTCAAAAATTCACCAAATTACCACAGAACATTCACAACAACATTGTAAGACTTTCATTGAACTGACAAAACATTTTTCAACATCTTAATAATTTACAGTTCGCTTAAAACACCGTACAACCCAAAGTATCCGGTAAAAATCTTCCAGAAAATACTCAAAACGTGCATAATCATCATATCAAGGACATACCAAAAGTTACGCGGTAAAACTTGAAGCAGTAGAAAATAACACACGAATTTCGCTAACAGAAACAATTTTCGGAACAGAAAACACGTCAAAAATCTCGTTTCTGAAAATTGAGAAAGGCGGAATGTGCCTTACCTCGAGTCGGTCAAGTTCTTTAACTTCAGTAACGGATGAAAACGGACCGGAGTCACCCAAAAATCACTTTTCTTCTTTTTTCCTTCGTTTTTTCTCTCCTGGCTTTTCCCTCTCTTCAAAATATCTCGTTTCTATATATATCCAGACTGATCGTCCTGGACGATCGCGACGATCGTCCCGGGACGATCTGGCTTTGGAGAAATTTCGTTCAGACGAGATTAATTAACGTCCCAGGCGACTTGTCCTCTGGAGAATTTTTGTCCAGACGATCCAAATTTCGTTCAGACGAACTGCTCAGTTTCCACAATGTTCAACACAACCTGTACCGATCGTCCCGGGACGATCCTGGAGCAAAGTGATCTTTACAATCTCCCCAACTTCAGAAAAATATCGTCCTCGACATTGCCAATACGAAACACAGTCAAAACAAATACGGATATGACTGTCTCATGTCAGACTCCTTCTCCCAAGTCGCTTCTCATGCTGTTCGATGCTTCCACTGAACTTTAACCATAGGAATCTGTTTATTTCTTAACTTACGAACATCTTAAGCCAAAATTTTCTCAGGTTCTTCTTTATACTGCAAATTCTCCTGAATCTCAACCTCATCAGCAGACAACTTCTTATCAGAATCAGATATCCACTTTCTCAAAGAGGATACGTGAAAAACATTGTGCACATCAGACATTTGATCAGATAACAACAATCTGTAAGCAGATTTACCAATCCTTTCAAGGATTTCAAAAGGTCCAACATACCGTGGACTGAGCTTACTCACTTTTCTAAATCTGCTGACTCCTTTCATCGGACTGACTTTGATATACACAAAGTCACCAACTTGAAATTCTACAAATCTGTGCTTCTGATTGTAATACTTCTGTTGTCTATCTTGTGCAGCTTTCAATCTTTCTTTAATCAAGCTGATTTTCATAACAGTTTCATCCACAAATGTAGCACCCATTTTTTGTCTATCCCCTGCCTCAGTCAGAGTCAAAGGAGTTCTACACTTCCGTCCATACAAAGCTTCATAAGGTGCCATACCAATACTAGACTGAAAACTGTTATTGTAAGCAAATTCGATCAAAGGGATATAATCTTCCCAGCTTTCTCCAAAATCCAAAACACATAACCTCAGAAGATCTTCCAGTACCTGAATAGTCCTCTCAGACTGTCAGTCAGTCTGCGGATGAAATGCCGTATTGAAATGCAATCTTGTACCCAATCCTTGCTGAATACTCTTCCAAAGTCTGGAAGTAAACCGTCCATCTCGATCAGATACAATTACTTTAGGCACACCATGTAATCTGACAATTTCCTTCACATATACCTGTGCCAACTTCTCTACCGGATCCGTCTGTCTGATCGGAAGAAAATGTGCAGACTTTGTCAAGCGATCCACTATCACCCAGATGGCATCGTGTCCTTGCCTTGATCGAGGAAAACCCATGGCAAAGTCCATAATTACTTCCTCCCACTTCCACTCAGGGATAAGCAACGACTGCAAAAGACCTCCTGGTCGCTGATGCTCTGCCTTCACTAACTGACAGGCTTCGCATTTCGAAACAAAGTCTACAACATCCTTTTTCATTCCAGGCCACCAGAACAAACTCTTCATGTCTCCGTACATCTTGCCACTTCCCGGATGTATCGTATAGCCTGAATGGTGAGATTCGTACAGAATCTCTTTCCTCAAATCTCCAAACACAGGAATCCATAATCTATTCTTGTAGAAAATAACACCAGAATCAGAAACTCGGAGTTCAGGTTTCTTACCAGATTCAATCTGAGTAATCAACTTTAAATAGTCAGAATCCGACTTCTGAGCTTCATGAATCCTTCCTTCCAAAGAAGATTGGATATTCATCTGAGTCAAAACACCGGAATCCGCACCAGTAGAGGAAATCACCTCTAACTGTAATCTCTCCATATCTCATATCAGATACTCATCAGAAGTAAGGTGAATACCTGACATTCCAGAAGATTTCCTGCTCAAAGCATCTGCTACCACATTAGCCTTGCCAGGCTGATAATGAATCATCAGATCATAGTCCTTGATCAACTCAAGCCACCTTCTTTGCCTCAAATTCAGATCCTTCTGAGTGAATATATACTTCAAGCTCTTATGGTCTGTAAAGATCTCACATCTGGCGCCATACAAGTAGTGACGCCAAATCTTCAAAGCAAACACAACTGCAGCCAATTCCAAATCATGCGTCGGGTAATTCTTTTCATGTGGTTTCAACTGTCTCGAAGCATAAGCAATTACTCTACCATGCTGCATCAGAACACAGCCCAAACCTTTCAGTGAAGCATCACTGAACACCTGGAATCCTTTCGTACCTGACAGAAGTGCTAACACTGGAGCTGAAGTCAAACAGTCCTTCAACTTCTGAAAACTAGCCTCACACTTCAATGTCTAAACAAAAGCTACTGACTTCTGAGTCAGTCTCGTCAGAGGCGTAGAAATCTGAGAAAATCCCTTCACAAATTTTCTATAATATCCAGCCATGCCTAAGAAACTACGTACCTCAAATACCATAGTAGGCCTTGGCCAATAAGCAACAGTTTGAATCTTCTGGGGATCGACATAGATACCTTCACCGCTCACCACATGCCCCAGAAAAGAAATGCTCTTCAGCCAAAATTCACACTTGGAAAACTTAGCATATAGCTGATGCTGCCTCAAAGTTTCCAATACAATGCTCAAATGTCTGGCATGCTCTACTTCAGAAACAGAATACACCAAAATATCGTCGATAAAGACGATCACAAACTGATCTAAATACTCCTTGAACACTCTGTTCATCAGATCCATGAAAATAGCTGGTGCATTGGTTACCCCAAAAGGCATAACCAAAAACTCGTAGTGCCCGTACCGAGTATTGAAAGCTATCTTCAACACATCAACTTCCTTCACTTTCACCTGATAATATCTATATCTCAAATCAATCTTTGAAAATATAGAAGAGCCAGAAAGCTGATCAAACAAGTCATCAATCCGTGGTAATGGATACTTATTCTTGATCGTGACTTTATTCAAATCTCTGTAATCAACACACATACGGAGCGTTCCGTCTTTCTTCTTCACAAATAGTACTGGTGCTCCCCAAGGAGAAACACTAGGACGAACAAATCCTCTGTCCACCAACTCCTGGAGCTGAACTTTCAACTCAGAAAGTTCTTTCGGTGCCATTCTGTACGGAGCTTTCGATATCGAAGCTGTACCCGAAAAAATATCGATAGAGAATTCAACATCTCTATCCGGAGGTAAACCAACCAACTCTTCAGGAAATACATCGGAAAACTCCCGTACAACCGGTATATCAGAAATAGAATCCACTTCTATGTTCATATCTCGTATAGAAGCCAAAAATATCGGACAACCCTTCTTCCACATTCTTTTCACTTCCAATACAAAAATCAAACAAGAGAGAACACCTCGTAAGCCTTGGAATATACACCTTTCTCCATCCATAAACAAACTCACTTGCTTCTTCAAACAGTCAATCCGAGCCTCATACAGACTCAACCAATCCATGCCCAAAATCACGTCATAAGAAGAAATCGGCAATAAAATCAAACTCGATTTCCACTTCTTACCAGTAATATCAATCTCACAAAAACAAAACTTCTGAGCAATCAAATTACTTCCAGCCGGCAAAATAACAGAAAGAGAAATCGGTAGTAAAACAGAATCCAAATGTAAAGCATCAAAGCAACGCTCAGACAAAAATGAGTGACTGGCTCCAGAATCAAATAAAACACGACAGGGATGATCAGAAATATAAATCATACCTATCACCACATCTGGAGCGTCTTGAGCCTCCTGCTGACTCAAACTATACACACGAGGCTGAACTGGAGCTGGAGCTACTGAGCCACTAGACTCCCGCTGACTAACAGTAGGTGGTCTCCGTGCCACAGAACTAGATCCACCACCTCTACCACCAGAGGATCCTTCAGTCACAGTACGTGGAGGAACAGTCCTCGGTCTTCCTGCTGAACCAACAGGTCTAGTATCAGATCGAACCTCAGATCGTCTATCAAATCCAGCATGTGGACACTCTGCAATCTGATGTCCTGTCTGACCACATTTAAAGCACTGACCAGTCTTCCTGAAGCACTGGCTGAAATGTCGTCGTCCACAAGTTTGGCACACAGGTGTCCCATTGACTGATCCCGAACTGGTCGTATCGGTAGTGGCAGTACCAGAAACTATAGTGGATCCCGATTGTCCACTCTTCCTGGAGTTTCCAGGAACAAATCTCCTCTTGCCAGAGGAACCACCGCTAAAAGTCTCACCCCCAAATCTCTTCCTACTCGCAGTCCACCGCTGCTGAGTAGCCATCAAATCATTCTCTATCAGACGAGCTCTCTCCACAAGCTCAGAGAAATCAGAAATATGTAATGGCACCAGGGGCTGCCTCAAACTATCTCGTAGTCCTCTCAGAAATCTGTAGCACCTCTCAGCAGAAGTACTCACCAACTGGGGAGAATAACGGGCTAAAGCAGTAAACTCTGCCTCATGCTGCATCACAGTCCTGCTCCCCTGAACAAGTCTCAGAAAAGTCTCCTACTTCTGCTGTCGTGTAGAAGGAGGTACAAACCACGATCGAAATTCCTCAGAGAATTCTTCCCAAGTAATCAAATAATTTAGCTTCCCTTGGAATTTCGTCTCTTGCTGGCATATCCACCAGTGCTCTGCTTCCCCATCCAACAGAAAAACAGCCAAAGGTACCTTCCTATCCGACGGACACTACATACCGTCAAAAGTCTTCTCCAACCTCCTCAACCATTCTTCAGCTGCTCTGGGCTCAACAGTGCCCTCAAATCTTGGAGGTTTCAATCTCAAAAACAACTACAAATGTTTATCTATATCTTCAGATCGGATAGTAGAGGCTCTACTCTGAGTCTCGCTCATCATCTGAGCAATCAGTGTAGCAAACTGGGAAAGTGTATCTGCACCAACCACTGGGGCTGTACTACCCACTGGTGCTGCCTGACTGGCACTCTGACCATCTGTCATATCTGGGTCTGGCAGATCCATGATCACACAGAAAACTAAGCACAAAACAACAGAATAAAAATCCAAACAAACCAAACCTACCCCAGACAAACTCACAGATCACTTCCTATAGCTCTATCTTACAATCCAAATTCCAAAACTATTGCTCTAATACCACTAAAAAGGCTTGTCACGACCCAACCCGACCGGGACGGATCCCGCTCGCATCGGGTCGCGACGGAGCCAACAAATCTAGGATCTAGCTTTGGAATTTGTTTCAAAACTTTCTTCCAAAGATATCACAGACAGAAAAAAACACAGAGCTACTTTAAACATCCATATATAGCGCAGTTCATCTATATTTTCTTTCACCAAAATAATCATATATATAAAGATACAGTACATGGCTTATAGACGGAAAGAACAGAACAGAACAGATAAGCCATGACTGTACAAAAATCAAAAGTACAAAATACCTAATCACAGATAAGACTCTGGACCGCTAATCCACGACTTCCTTCCCTTTCCCAGAACCTAAAAACCACGTAGAAAACAAGGATGAGCTAACAGTTAAGCAAGACATCAATCACCAATCAAAATCGTCAGAAACTCACATCAAAATATCCGTACGAAAATCATAGAACAAATGCTTATTCAATCATAAGGCCACAACAAATATAGAAACTGAAGTCATGTCAAATCAGCGTTCAGAACAGAAGCTTTCAAATCACAGAACAAACAGAATCGTACGGAATAATCAGAATCGTACATATATCAGATGCTTCGTAAAACAGATCAAATAAGTCACATAACAGATTTCAGATATCGAACGTCATATTTCAGATAGCATATCACATATCAGATTTCATATTCTCCAGACACTTACAGAATCTCGACTGATTCTGGCCCCTTATCTCTCCATTCCCCTGACATTTACAGAATCTCAATAGATTCTGGCCCCTTATAGCTCCTTTCCCTGACACTTACAGAATCTCGACGGATTCTGACCCCTTATAACTCCCTTTTTCATAGTACATACACATCAAATATTCAAATTATCTTGTTTCAGAAATTTCAGAAATCGTACGAAAATTTAGCGGCATAACGGCAGTATACGGAATTTACACAAAACTCACATATTCAAAAATTCACCAAATTATCACAGAACATTCACAACAACATTGTAAGACTTTCATTGAACTGACAAAACATTTTTCAACATCTTCATAATTTACAGTTCGCTTAAAACACCGTATAACCCAAAGTATCCGGTAAAAATCTTCCAGAAAATACTCAAAACGTGCATAATCATCATATCAAGGACATACCAAAAGTTACGTGGTAAAACTTGAAGCAGTAGAAAATAACACACGAATTTCGCTAACGGAAATAATTTTCGGAACAGAAAACACGTCAAAAATCTCGTTTCTGAAAATTGAGAAAGGCGGAATGTGCCTTACCTCGAGTCGGTCAATTTCTTTAACTTCAGTAACGGACGAAAACGGACCGGAGTCGCCCAAAAATCACTTTTCTTCTTTTTTCCTTCGTTTTTTCTCTATCCTAGCTTTTCTCTCTCTTCAAAATATCTCGTTTCTATATATATCCAGACTGATCGTCCTGGACGATCGCGACGATCGTCCCGGGACGATCTGGCTCTGGAGAAATTTCGTCCATACGAGATTAATTAACGTCCCCGACGACTTGTCCTCTGGAGAATTTTTGTCCAGACGATCCAAATTTCGTCCAGACGAACTGCTCAGTTTCCACAATGTTCAACACAACCTGTACCGATTATCCCGGGACGATCCTGGAGCAAAGTGATCTTTATAGGACTATTGTGCACATTTCAGACCTACACTCCCTACTTATAGGCCAATCATATTTGCCACAAATTTGATGCTTTGATTTGTGTGCAAGTTGTTGTATACATGATGAATCATCTGTTGCTTCTTGTAAGTGTTGATATAGATCAACTGCCACTTCCTATAGGCGGGTTGTCACGTAATGCACGTCTCATTTAACGCTTTTTGCAGATATGCTTTTTCTTGCTTGTGCATCCACCAACAACATTGTAAGACTTTCATTGAACTGACAAAACATTTTTCAACATCTTAATAATTTACAGTTCGCTTAAAACACCGTATAACCCAAAGTATCCGGTAAAAATCTTCCAGAAAATACTCAAAACGTGCATAATCATCATATCAATGACATACCAAAAGTTACGTGGTAAAACTTGAAGCAGTAGAAAATAACACACGAATTTCGCTAACGGAAACAATTTTCGGAACAGAAAACACGTCAAAAATCTCGTTTCTGAAAATTGAGAAAGGCGGAATGTGCCTTACCTCGAGTCGGTCAATTTCTTTAACTTCAGTAACGGACGAAAACGGACCGGAGTCGTCCAAAAATCACTTTTCTTCTTTTTTCCTTCGTTTTTTCTCTCTCCTAGCTTTTCTCTCTCTTCAAAATATCTCGTTTCTATATATATCCAGACTGATCGTCCTGGACGATCGTCCCGGGACGATCTGGCTCTGGAGAAATTTCGTCCATACGAGATTAATTAACGTCCCCGACGACTTGTCCTCTGGAGAATTTTTGTCCAGACGATCCAAATTTCGTCCAGACGAACTGCTCAGTTTCCACAATGTTCAACACAACCTGTACCGATTATCCCGGGACGATCCTGGAGCAAAGTGATCTTTACAGGACTATTGTGCACATTTCAGACCTACACTCCCTACTTATAGGCCAATCATATTTGCCACAAATTTGATGCTTTGATTTGTGTGCAAGTTGTTGTATACATGATGAATCATCTGTTGCTTCTTGTAAGTGTTGATATAGATCAACTGCCACTTCCTATAGGCGGGTTGTCACGTAATGCACGTCTCATTTAACGCTTTTTGCAGATATGCTTTTTCTTGCTTGTGCATCCACCAATATCTTATTGGATACACTTGAAGGAAATGTTATTTCTTGCATGTTGGCTTGCATTAATCTGTAAACTTTTTCACGCATATTAAATGTTATCGTGCACAGGGAACTGTTATATTCTTCCACATGTGGGTAAACATTAATTATTGGAGTATCATTGCATTCAGTACAACTCTTCGATTGTCACTTATAAATTCATTGCATTCATTATATATGACCGTTTGTAAGTCATCATGTTCATTGTATGTTTATTGTTGTCATTTGTAGTTGATTTATTTCAAATATATTTCAAGTCACTTATTAATTGTTGATGTTTATGCATTGATTGATATGGCTGTCATATTCATTGAGAGTTTGTGTTGTTATTTGTAAACAAGTCAATGAATCATGTCTATTGAGACTTCAGCACAAGCCCCCTATTTATTTATTGATTTTTATTTGGATAATTAGGGTCACAATTAGCATTTATATTTTAGTTATGATTGTACATTTTCCAAGTTAATGTCTAGTTCCCTATTTATTAATTTGAGTTATGTTCTCTGTTGTCCATTCAAATTCCCTATCAATTGTTTAAGTTCAGGTCCCCTGTTACTGAAAAATTTGGCAACCTCCTGGCGTCTCCCCTTTTAAAGAGAAATTTTAGGAGTTTGGGGCCTTCCCACCATGCCAAGAAAGGCATATATGGTAGATGTCGGACAATACCACGACCATGATCTTCAATCCCACAATACCAAGAAAGACGTGTATGGGTCTTCAGGAGTACCTATTTGAAATGCATAGTTTTTTCCCCGCTGGCACTGAGGTATGCAAACGGGTACTTAGAAGTTGTCCCCACCACTCTAAGAAAAGCGTGTACAGGGTTTACCCTCCTTGTCACAGGCTTCAAATCGGATTCCCTCCCATCACATTAAGAAAAGAGTGTCTATATAGTTTTATGTTGTGTCACGATCGTCGAAAGTGAGATTTGGTACATTATATCTTGCACAAGGGTGACGACAACGTCATCAGGACAGCAATGGCGGCGATGATCACAAAATACAACCAAAAAAAATCCCTAAATTTTCTCTTCTTTTTTATATACTTTTCTAAAATCATTTCTCTCTCTTTCTTTGTTTCTTCTCCAGGTCTCAAGTGTTGAAGGTCGACGGGGCTTGAGATATTCGAACAGGGTTGTAGGATCACGGATGAGGGAGGATTCCATCGGGCCTTATGATCGGAAGCTGGGGTCGACGGGAGCTATTCAAACATGTCGGTTATGTGAGGAATCAAATGGGTGAGGATGGTCGGAGCTGGTCGTGCATGTGAGAAGAAGGGAAGAGGTCAATGAATACAGGTTAGGTAGGAAGCGGGATCAAAGGCAGTGGCTTGCTGATGGATTTTTTTTTTAGCGTACGAAGTCGAGTGTGTCGAAGCAACATGAGGGCTTCGTTCAGTTGGTTTTTAATGAAGAGGCAAGTGCCGATCGTGGCCGACCGCATCGCAGGATTTACTGGAGACGTCATATGATATGGGTGTGGGATTTTGGGGATTCAATTGGGATTTTCGACTCTGTGTTGAGGTCAACATTAGGATTCAATTTTGATTTTGGTTTCAATTTTTTTATTATTATAAGGTATTAAAAAGGAATATTTAAGTTATAAAATAAAAATAATTATCTAATTTTGTTCAAGTTCTAATGTACAAAAGAGTTTAAAAAAAAAATCTTCAAGATGGAATTATAATCAAACCTTTATGACCATTGAAGAGATTTGGTGGTGTTATTGTTAAAATCTACTAGTTTTAGGACATAAAACTCTTTGAGTTTAAATTTTCATCAAATTTTTTGTTTTAACAAAATTCTTGAAATAACTAAATTTAAAATATCAAAGAGTTTCGCATAAATTTCAATTGAAACCATCAAAATTAAATAAAAATCACTATGGCTCAAAGTAATGCTAGTAATTATGTATAATTAAGAAGGTGAGTCTTACACCAAGCCTAATGGTTTGATCCATCAAAAGTAAAGAATAATAATGGTTGATCATGCAAATAACACATCAAAGTTGTGATTTTTTATTTGCAATGATCAAATAAGCAGGCAAGGTTATAGGTGGCTGTGAACCATGAAGATGATGATGACATGCAATTTGATCATCACTGGAGGGATCATTAAGGGTTAAGCTATTATAACTTTCATCAATAATTGTATATGTAAAATTTGGATGATCTAGGATTGCTCTCAAAACTATATTCTTCCTTCAAATGTTACAATTTGAATGTTTATTTATATCTTTCATTAAATGAACTCTCACACTTATTAAAAAATTGATGATGGAAGTTACCCTCTCCCATAGCTAAGGCTTCATTTAGAACGGCTTTCTTATTGCTTTTTAAAGCAGCTTTTTAGTACAAAAATTTTATTTTTTGTACTAAAAAGCTACTTTAAAAAGCAGTAACAAAATGATCACAAATAAAACATAAGACTTCGGCTTCATTTGGGATGACTTTCTGGTTGCTTCTTAATACAACTTTCTAGTATAAAAATTAAAATTTGTATATTAGAAAGCTGCTTTAAGAAGCAACAAAAGAGCCATCCCAAACGAAGCCTTCATTTAGACAACTTTCTTACTGCTTAGCTTTTTAGACAGCAACCACAACTTTTGTTTAACCATTATTTTTTCACTCATTTCAATAAATCTTTGTTTTAGAAAGTTACTTTCTAAAAGAGCTTTCAAAAACACTATTTTCCCTACAGTAACTTTACAACCATCTTTATAAAACAGATCCTAAGTCATGATCAAATAACATTTCCCATTGGTTGACACAACTAGCCCAACCAGGCCTACCAATGTTCAACATTAATACATGATAGTGTTCGTGCCTGCAATGTCTTAGATCACTAATCATAACATATCACATATTACAATGATTTCACAACCATGGATCAAAATTTTGATGGTCATTGCTAGAAATTGCTTGAACAGAACAAATAAAATTTAACAATAATGCCACAACATTTTTACATGAACCAATTCCCTTCCAACAAAAAACGTTTTGAGACCACTAATTCACAAAATTACAGATCATCAAAGGCTCAATAGCTTCAAGAAGTTAGAATCTCTGGAATCAAATTGCTTAGTAATGATCATACAATAATATGATCAAATGTAGTTGGCACATAGCTCACAGCAAGGCTAACCCAGAGAACCTTTGTTCGATACAATTTCAAAGCAACTTTAGGACAACAATATTCATTTACATTAATGATTCTTTGTATGGATAAAAGATGGTACAGAAAGCAGAGACAAACGTTCAGTTCTATGGCTTGTATATATATCTTAATGAGCTCGAACAAAGAAAGATGGAAAATAAGACAGCTCTAAAGCCTCAAATAAATTAAGGTTTAACAAAAAATATAGAATATAATGAAGCCAAAATTTTCATCTTAAATCCTTGAGGCTTTCATCCACGAGCCACACCTTCTTCTGAATCAAGAGGATTACCTCTCCATCTACTGGTTCTGAGTTTGGCTCTGCGTTCACTACTGCAAAAAACTCCCAGTGCAGTGCTGACAAGTACTTCTTAATCAGCTCGATAACCGCTCGAGAGTCGCGAATGATAATGAAACCAGTTGGCCTAAGAATGCGATCTATCTCAAGGAGGAGATCCTCGGCACTGCATCCCCTCTTCTCAATGCTAGAGAAGACCATCCATGCATGAAGCAGATCATAAGTACGAGGGTAAGTTGAGAATGATTCACACCTGCAAAGAGAGATAATTTTTCAGTCTTATCCCAAAGATATGTGCATTTAGGCTTCGTTTGGGACAGCTTTTTTCTGCTTCTTAATGCAGCTATTTAGTTAAAAAAATTTAATTTTTGTACTATAAAGCTGCTTTATAAAGCAGAAAGAAAATCATCCCAAACGAAGTCTTAGTTAGATCTACTTACAGTATTGAGTAATGAATAAACAATGAGAATTCACCAAAAATAGGCACAATATAGCTAATGATGATGAATTGATCATGAACCCCAGCCAATACATAAGAAAATCAAATGATTGGAAGAAAAAGTTTTTCCCTTAGAACTTGAAGAAATGCACACAGAAGGTCACTGAATATGATAAGTACAGGGCATCTATTACATAAAGCAAATCCAGAAGGACCTCAACATAAGAAAAGTTGAAGTCAATATACCTCAAGAAATGCCAGGAAGAACGAAAATCTTAATTTTCATATTTAGGCACACTCGGGGCATGTTTGACACACTGGGGAGTGTTAAGTTGTTGTGGATTTTTATTTCCTCATATATTCTATGATTTGTTTCCTTTTCTATTGTGGTCAAATCTGAAACTATCAGATTTACTCACTAGGCAAATCTCATTAGTTAATTTTTTTCCTAATATGAAAGTCCAAATCTCAGCACACTTAAGTTTCCTAAAACACACCCGACCATCATTATACACTTACAAACTGTATGCTGCATGCGCTGGTTAGAGGGATTAATTATTCGGATGCCGAACGCCGTCCAGAGACCAACCAGAATGCGCCACATCACCCCTTTGCTTGGTACCGCGGCTCGGTACTGCTCGATACCCCTCGGTACCGCGGCTTGGTACCGCTGACATGACGATTATGATTGGTCTCCGGACGGCGTTCTGCATCCGGTCTTTGCACAAAATAATCTCTCAGTTGGAAGACACAAAAAAAGCAAGAAGCACTTGAGTTCAAGAAGACGAGGTGGTTATCGGCTGCCACAGGTGATAGAGGTGGCCAATGATAAGGTTCTTATGATTTAAACGACTGGCAGAGATGGCTAGCAGCAAGAGTCAAGCAGCATAGTGCTGAACAGTGACTTGATTGGCAAGTGAACGGTCAGCAGCGGGTATATGGCAGGTCACTGGATAACGGTGGCTACTGAGGTTATGACAGCAACTTGTTTCTCTTGAAACCAGGGGAGTGTTCGACAACAGAGAGGTGGTCAGCTTGAGTTGTAGATGGCAATGGGTACCTGCTCTGTTCAACAGTTCCATGGCTGACAGTATTTTTATGAACATGCATGCCTGAAGATTGGTCTCGTTAATGTTAGAGGATGTGTATCAAAAGTGATCAAAGTTGGATTTAATACAGCAGTGATCAACCCTTTTCAACCCAAAGTTTAAACCTATTAGGTAGGTTCAACCATTTAATATTTTTACGCTATCATATTCTTCAACAATTTGACATTGAACTAAACCATTTTTACCTGTCTTAATAATCTCCCTCATACATGAAAGCTATTCACATGGTTATCACTGTCCTTCAAACAAAAACTTTTTGACATCAACTATCATGCAGTAATAGCCCCACTCAATCCTGTAAAACCCAAGGCTTTGAAAACCGGACCGGTCAATGAACCGGAAGAAGAAGAGGTTAGCGGTTTGATGGTTCGACCGGGGTCGAACCGGATGACGTAATAAATATTTATTATATTTAAATATTATAATAATGACATAATTATTTGTAAATATATAATAAAATTAAACATAATTATAATATAAAGCATAAAAAGTAAATATTATAATTAGTGCTCTTAACCCATATTTTCAAACTTCGAGCAAATTAATAAAAAATCTAGGACTCCTCCCCATTCCAGCTAGCTTTCCCCTTTAGCCCTGTCGGCCACCGCGGCGCAGCCTACTCAAATGGTGGTGACGGCCTCAAGAAAGCAGTTTCGGACGTCCTTTACGGTTGAGCAGAAGGAAAAGATGCTCGGCTTTGCGGAGCGAGTTGGTTGGAGGCTGCAGAAGCAGCACGAAAATGCCATTGATGAGTTCTATAATGAGATTGGAGTTCGCCAGAAAGTTTTCAAGGTATGGATGCATAACAACAAGCATTCTATAAGGAAACAACAACTCTTGATGCAGAAGCAGCCACATGAACAGCTTGAGCACCTCAGTCTTCAGCAACAGGATTAGCAGTAAAAGTTGGTGAAGTTAATGTTTTCTTTGCTGGCGTTCGTCTAGCTCTTCCTGGAGTCCTCAGCCCTCTCTTCATGGAGTCCACATCATAGCTCACCTTCGCCCCCCACTCTCTCATATATTGCAACCACGCTGGCACTACCACGCAACCCGCCGCTGCGTCCATCCCCCGTCCGTCTTTTTTTTTTTTTCCTTTGTTGCTTCGCGAACGAGCAGCACCGCCGGTTAACAAAAACTGGTGCCGGTTCGGCAGTTCGACGGTCGAACCGCCAGTTCGAGCGGTTTAACCACGGTTGGATGCGAAACCGATTTCCATTTAAACGGTAACCGGCCGGCCGGCCGGTTCGCCGTTCAACCGGTTGAACCAGCCGGTCCGGTCCGGTTTTAAAAGCATTGGTAAAACCTATGTTAAGTCCCTTGCTCTCGAGTCTTAACCATTGTAGAAGCAATCTAGACTCTTAAGAGCCACAAATCATAAGAACAACTCAATTCAAATAGAACTTTTGGCTCTAATATCACTTACTAGAGAGTGTTAACTAAAAAAGGATCAAATTTGGACATGTTGCACTAGTGGTCAAACACATTTTCAACCCCAAAGCTTTAGGTTTATGACGGCATCAGGCATCAACCACCTGGTATTTCTGCACCACATATTTATTATTCAATATTTCAATCTGAGACTAAAACTCCGTCTTTCGTGTGCATCAAATATGTAACCACTACTCTATTTGGGGTAGTATGTCGGAGGAAAAAAACCAATCCCAAATTGAGAGCAAAGAATATTTCTCAAGAAGTTTTCATTACGGAGGAAACTCTATTTCATACTTTAATCACCACATAACTCCAAACAAATTATAAAAATATTGCAACTATTCACAGCTTTGGTTGGGCAAATCCATTACTGCATTATAAACAAAGCTAATTTGCTCCATCAAAAACTGAAATCTAAAACTGTTTTGGTGGCCTTCACTCCAGTGGATAATACAAATCTATTTTTAAATGAAAAAAACAATAATAAATTCTAATCACTGAAAAAAAAAAGGAAGCTTTTGATTTTTGAACGTTCATAATGGCTAACAAAGCATACTTGGAAAAACTTGCAAGTGAACTTAGCTGCATTAATTTCAACATCCTAAAAATTAAACTATAATATGGAGCTTACCAATCATGCACAGTGCCTATGAGACCCCTATCATAGATAATTTTGAGTGTGCTTGGTCCATCATGCGGCACAACATTCATAACCCAAACATCCTTGTCCCTTAGAGCTGCGGCAAATGATCCCATGTGTGCCCTCATGTCCATGACATTTCTTATGGTGTTTGACGTTATTTTAGGGCTTATCAGGTTCCAATAATTGTCAACCCTCAGCTGCCAATTCTCCTGCACGCCATGAAATAGGACAAATTAAATTCGTCCAGGGGCGCCAACATTTATCAAAACAAGTGCATTTTTTCAATACTTGAAAGTGCCTACATGCAAAATCTAAAATAGCGAGTAGAAATTACCATGTCCGTTTCAAAATTTCCTGCAGCATAACCAAGATCAGCGAGTCTTGGGGGAGGGGTACTTAGTCGAGCAGGCCATGGAGCCAATCCACTACCTTTATGTCTATGATGCTCTGCAAAAGGCAATTTTCATATATCTCAATGTAAGGTTCAAGCGAAAAAAGCTCTAATCGAATGTGAAGTGAAGAAATTTTAGCAGAGGTGAAAGCTAAGAAAGTGTATCCATGGTGAGAGATTTACTTCAAATCTACAAATTAAATATAAATTACAAGCATGAGATACCCTATATGATGATTTTTCGTTTCGTGCCAGCTACAAAGTATCATACCACGGGGTATGGTCATGCAGACTTGTACCAAAATTTATAAGTATATTCATCATAATAAGCAGCAACAGAAGCATTATCCCAACTGTTTGGGTATTTTATTTTATGAGGTGTTAAAACCTAGTTATTCATAAATATTTTTAAACAACTTCTATACCATATTATCATAGGATTATCTGTTTTCTTTCTAATCCTTCAACATTAATTTTATCTGCCCATCAAATGAGTCACTTTCTACCCTTCATTGTACATGTCCATACTACTTTAATCTATTATCAACTACCTTATCTTTAATATATAACAATCCAACCATCCAACTAACAAAATTGTTGTTTAATCTCTCATCCCTAATTTTTACCACATATTCATCTTAACATTCTCATTTCCACTTAGGGGTGTAAACGAGTCGAGTCGAGCTCGACTCATCATTCAAATCATGAGCTCGAGCTCGAGTCGAGCCCAAAATGCCAGCTAGAGCTCAGCTCATGATAATAAAAACCGGCTCACAAGTAGCTCGTGAGTAGCCTCACCTGATTCCGCCGAAGAAGATGAAGCGTATTTCACTGTTGCGTGAGAAAGGGAGAAGAGGAGGCAAAACAACTTATTTGGGAAAGAGAAATCGGTGAACAGATATTTTTTCTTGGGAAAATATGAACCGGTACTTTTTTATTTATTTATTTATTTTAAATTGCCGCTATATCATTAATGAAGCGCAGCTTTTGTTGAACTGGTACTATTTTTTGGGAATAGAAATTTGATTTGATTTTATTAGAGTAAAATTTTATTTGTTGATTATTTTAAGTAAAATAATTCAATTAAGTAAATAATTACGATCCATCTCAGGAGCTCACGAGCCGAGCCTCATCGAGCTTGAACTCGAGCTCATTTAATAAACGAGCTCGAGCTTGTGGCTCGATAAGCTGAACTTGTGAGCTATTACTTACACCCCTATTTGGCTATTTACACTATACTCAACTAAGCTATCACCAACTTCTAACAAGTGACTGATCTCAATTTAGAAGATGAATACTCTCAAAAATGGTGCCCCTGTCTCCAAGGAGAACAAGATCATGACAACCTTCCTAGAATTTGATTCCATTGAAAGGTGAAAAGTGTGAGGGTCAGATTATACAAACTTGACTTTCTATTAATTTTGGTAAAGAGCGGAAGAATCATTGCTTTCCATTCTCACACTATCTTTCATCTGCAATAGTTGAATTCCAATTGTTAGTGTTAGAGAAGGCCTATTGTAGTTTTTACTTCGTTAACAAAGGAAGCATTGGGTGCCCGACGTTAAGCCTCCTGAACCTAGCCTATTAGGGAATTTAGTTTTATCATGTCACTATATATGGGGATGATTAAAATTGAAACCCACATATGCAACTTCTTTAGGGAGCTTTTGTAGATGCATGGGACCAAGTTCCATGGAAGTTTGTCTCAATTGAGGAGTGTTTGAGTAGCAACCATTGTCAGGAATGGAAACTCACTATAAATATTATTCATGATGAGCATAACTCAATTAAGGCACTACCCTACCAAAGGCTTCAAGTTTGAAATTACTAACTCCATGAATAGGGGTGTCAATAATTGACACGACCCAAAAATCTGACTCGAGCCTGACCTAAAAATTACGGGTTAGGGCCAACTCGGACCCAAAACGTGTTGGGTTCGGGTTAAGCAATTAGATCCGTTTCAAAAATCGGGTCGGGTTCGGGTTGACTCTTTGACCAGAAATTGACCTATTTTTTTACCCGAACAAACTTTTTTTGACCCGAAAACCTGAGAGTAGCCCTTTTTCGACACATTTTTACCCGAAAAGCGAAGATTGACCCATTTTTTGACCCGGAAACTAATAATTTTCGATCGGCCCCAGGTCATTCGGGTCGTGTTGGGTTGACCCGGACCCGAAGAGGGTCAGGTTTGGGTTTAAAAAACTAACTCATTTGCAAAAACGGGTCAGGTTTGGGTTGACCCGAATAGTGCCGGGTCAGTTTCGGGTTCGACCAGAACCCGATCCGTGACCCGAAATTGACACCCCTATCCATGAAGATTGCAAGGTAAAGGCGAGGATGATCAGCTCAAGCATTAATAAATTTACATTGATCTTTCATAGAAAATGCATCCCCACTAGGGATTTCGATGGAAACCAACATGCAACCCCACATGGATGCATTTCTTTCAAAAATTTTGAGAATATTTGAAATTTATTTTGCTGCATTAGAGATTATAACAAAGTGCCTACTATTGGCCCAAGTAGATGAGGTTCTCCCTCATATTGAAAATGGGCGACTTGGGTTGAGACCTACCAACCTAAGTTCATTTTTGTTTTATTTGAAAGTTTTGTATATCAGCTAGAGTTGAACTTTGATACTTTAGTGGATCGAACATCCTCCAATGACTGCAAGATGGTCAGCGCTGAATCCTACACATTTTGCTTAATGGAGGAGTTGGGATGTCAAAGCTTCATCATATTGTTTGTATTCGATTAGGGAATACATATCAATCAATATTGGGACTTGCCAGCCTATTTGTTAAGGTTAGAGAGGTAGCTAGGAGTTGAGATGTGATCATAGCCATAAACTATTTATTGAACTTCACTAGGGACTAGAGAATAATCAAAGGAATGCCCTTTTTTTTTAATACAAATTATGCCTTGTTGCACACTTGCACATTGTTGGGACAATTTATGATGTATTACATTAGCTTTGGTGAGTGTATTTTTTAGAACTTAATGAACAATAAAATTCATACCCTGCTTAATATAATTTTCCACTCCTCCCATGGGAAGCTGATTCACCTTAGGATTAGAGCACAATTCAGATCACGTCCTACTAGTTTAATATACCCCTCATTCAATAGGGACTATGGATCGCTGAAGATTAATCCAACGATTGATGTCAAAAATGGAAAAACAATTAAGGAGTACCTAGGGCCGCAAACAAACCAAGCTGAGCAGAGCAGGTGCATGTTCATGTTTGAGTTCGTTTATTATCAGCTTGTTCAAACTCGATTCGAGCTTGATTCAAGCTTTTCTGTTCATGTTCAAGCTTGGTTCATTTAAATTATGGATGTTCATATTCGGTTTGTGTTTGGTTCATGTTTAATTCACTTTGTGCCTATCAAGCTTTAAAAATATGAGATTTATCGAGCTATTAATGAGCTCTACTTCTAGATGTTCATTAATTTAACAAACAAACATTGTCGGACTACTAACAAACAGTTGCCTCAAACTTGTTCATGAAAATGTCTAACGAGTGTTTTCGAACTACCAAACGAGCCTATTTAGAAACATATCTAACAGATATTTTTAACCTACCAAATGAGTATGTTCGCAAACATACCTGGTGAGGGTTTCGAACAATCAAACAAACTCATTCACAAACATATCACAAACAAGCTAGTGCCTCTCTCATATTTTATCACATTTAAATAAATAATATTATAAAAAAAAAAGTAATTGTTATTAAATTATAAAAATTATTTATGATTTATTTTAATTAATATATATTATAATATTTAATTAATTTTAAATTTTATTAATTAATAATTACTATATCATTAAATTATAATAAATATAAAATAGTTATATTAGGTATGTTTGTCATTTGTACAAATCAAACATTAATCGAGTTTTTAACATGCTTATTATGTACTCTGTCTCGAACAAGAATCGAGGTTCCTATCAAACTTCACGTCAATGTTATTCAAGATATTTAAACGATGTTGTTCCTGAACAACAATGAGTATAACACATAGTTGTTCAAGCTTGTTTATTTAAACATCGAGTATTTATAAAAATCGATTTATAAAAATATTCAAGCTTGTTTGACTACTTAATCAAATGATCACAAATGAGCTTTAATCAAGCCAAGCCATAAGTAGTTCGTCAAATGCTCAGTTCATTTACAGCCCTAGGTGTACCCTATTGACATTATATTTTACACCTCAGTCATAAGGAAGTTAGATTGTTAGAGTTGGATCATGTTCATATGTTGATGGCAGAAATTTAGAATCTAGTCTCATTATAGATGTCATAGCATGTTGTCTGAGGACTTGGCTAAGCTAGACCTTCCCCTCAAGGGTTGAGCTATGCATCACATTGTGTCAGATAGAGAGGCCGAGATAAATATATTAAAATACCTTACATTTAGCGGGGTTATAAGACCTTAAAATATACCCCATTTTAATAGGATAAATTTAAGGACTTGGCCAAAAAAATTTCACTTCACTTCAATTAGCCTCTCATGATGCCATTGTACTAAAGACTATAAAACTTATATTATTTGCCACACCAAGGATGATCGAGCACTTTATCAGATGATGCAAGCTCTCCATTTTTGTGTTTATGCCACCAGACAATCTTTGAATGCAATTGAGTTGGTAGCTGATCATGCGGTGGTATGAGAAACACTTTGCATCACCTATGTTATTTATGTTCTCAGGTTGATTGGCTCCACCAATTGGTGACCAATGATGAACACTTGTTGGAATAAAGAATAATTCCCCACCCTGAATCTCCAAAAGAATTATTTCTCTTGCTCTTGAGCTTCTCTTCGAGAGATTTGCCTTTACATTTAGTGACACTGAGATGAAGTTGGGCTTCAAAGGCATAATTGTATCCCATTTTGCTTTTTTTATTTTGCAATTGCTGAAAGTTTGATTTTGCAATTGCAATTGCTTTTTTTATTTTGCAATTGGAGGCAGTATGCTTTTCGACCTAATAAATTCCAGGCTCTACTTTGCTTCTATTTATCAGTATAAGAATCAACTCAAGACACATTAACCCTTTAAATTTTGTTGCTCCATCCAACAACTCCTAGAAAGCATTAATAGAGACAAGCATAGGTATGGATCTATGCGGTCCAGCAAGAGTTGCCTCTTCAAGCTATGGCAAGCATCTCATGCTAAAATTCCACATTGATAAATTTTATATCCTTCTCATTTCATATTCTTTCTATGATGCAAGTTCAATGTTCGCCACTAATTCAAAGGCAATGGTGAACCTATTCAAGAGAATGCCCTCAAGCTCAAAAATGTTTTGAATAAGACATTTATAAGCTCAATATACATTTAAAGGTGATACATAGGAAGTTGTTAATAAATTAGCAAAGAAGTAAGGTGCATTTTCCTTTGATGCTCCCACTGATGAGGACATCAGATTTCGACACGTGTACCACCGCCGGAGGCGCAGATCGACGGCCACGATTCAGAGTCTCTATTTTTGATGTATTTGCTTTTTAGATCATTTCTTTTATTTTCCTAGTTTGCCCCTGAGGGCATTGCTTCTTTTATGTAGCCCCGAGGGCATTTACATCATTTTGTTTTATGTTTATTTTGGGCCTCTTTATATGGGGCATGATGGATTGTAATTTAAATTTTTTGGAGGAAATGAAATTTTACTACTTGTTCTCTTTGTGAGTTCCCCCTCCACGATCTCTTAGTGAGTTCGCCGGAGAAAACTAGATCTCTTTGTGAGTTCTAGCTTTCGTGTTCGCTAATCTTGTGGAAATTCGAAGTGAAGACGCTTGAGGTGAGTAAATCGAAGTTGTCAAATCCCTCGCATTCCACTTCCCCTTCCCTGCTCTTGCCGCCGCCCACCCCAAACCGCCCAAAGCTGCCGGATTCCAGGCAGCAGCCTCCCGCCGGCCAGCAGCCCAGCCAACCCCGGCCAGCCTTCCCCCCGACCAGATCAGCAGCCCGTCTAAATTCGAATTTCCAAATCGCAGCTTTAATTCTTTCCTATTCTACTTCAATTTTTATTAGGAAACTTAACCTGTGTTAAGCCTTCTCATGTAACGGATCATTGCCAGAGGAGCTAGCAGCCATCCATCTTAGGAAACCTTTATTATAAATTTAAACCTGATGATTCACGGATCAGCCAATTAAGCCGTGATTTCCTCAGAAGAATCCGCATAAGATTTCTGTTTGCTCTCCCCATACTCTCCTTGAGGCCGACCACCTCTCCTCTCTCTCTCCTAATCACCCCACTAATTCTCCTTTCAATTATATTAATTGCTTCCCATTAAACCTATAATCCCTCATTAATTGTTGGTACTTCATTTGGAAATTATTTGGATTTTCAAATTGGCTTTCCCACCCACGTCTCTTCCCTAAATTGAATTTCAGAAAATCTGAAATTGCCTTGGTCTGAGGCTTGTTTCTCCTACCCAGCTTCCCATTGGCGTTGGCTGAAATTAAATTGCCTTGGTCTGAGGCTTGTTTCTCCTACCCAGCTTCCCATTGACGTTGGCTGGAAGTCTCCCACCACAACTAGTCCTCCATCTACAGCAACCTGACAGTATTTCATATGTGGTGACCTCTTGTTTCTCCTCCCAACATGCTCCATCAACTCCCGGCAAGAACGCATGGAGGAACCCGAGTGAAATTTTGGGTTTGAGTACGACAATCGTGGAAGAGTTAACATCCTCAAATCGCCCTTCTTCGACGTCGGTTTTGATTTCGACGACACGGTCGAAGAATATTTGGACCGGATCCTACCAACATTAGTGGATTCCATCGACGACCACTTTTCCGTCTACACGTGGATCATTGAAGGTCGTCCATCCTCTCCTCCCAATCCGGCTCCTTCCCCGACGACAAGTCCTCTCAAGATCACTTGCCTATTAGTGGCATCGCTAAGTCTATGTACGGTCCTCTTCCACTAGCCACCACTTTCAAAACGAGTGACGGCTCTCAAGGTGAAGGATCTAGACTTTAAATTTGGGGTTTTTGTTATCTTTAGCTATTTGCATTATTTATATATTTAGTAGTTATTTTGTAAGTCTCCGTCATCTCTACTTGTAACCAATTGCTATTGCTTAATCTATCAACGTCTAATTCTTCAACTCAACTTGATTACGCAAAAGGGTTTTAGTAGCAAGGTAAATCATTACTTTTATTAATTTTCAAGTGCAATTCTTTTCACATCATGTAGTTTCACATCACCCACAAATTCTTTGAACTGCAATAGTTGTTGTCCATGATCTTCAATCCTGCTAATTTTATTGAACTTTGGTATCTAGTATTCCTTGCCACACCTAGTTATAGTCCTCCAGGAAGAGACAACCTTTGCCAATTAACTCCTCAGCTTTCTCAAAAGTCATGACCGCCTTAGGCATTTGCACTAAACTTTTGCGCTAGTCCTTAATAACAACAACACCATTAAAGGAAGAAGGATTGACCAGAGAATAAGGCAACATTGCCCTCTATCAGGATCCTATTTTGACACCAGAGGGAGCTTCTAGTTATAGGTTTTAAGTAATTTTTAAACTTGGGAATTGATAGATGTCACGGGTAACTCACTGTTAGTTGATAGGTTTTGTAGATTGAGGGTGCAATGCCTTGCCCTGCATGCATCATCATCACCTTTGTAGTATTGGGCATTTTGTTCAATTTAGTTTTGAACTGGATGATATCTCGATCCATGGCTTTCATTTGTTGTTGCATTTAACATTAAGAATGGGCCAAGGGCAATACCTTGGTCTCCCTCAATATGCATCTCCTTCATCATGCATTGGGAACTAAGCCAATCGTTCTTAAATTAGTGCTTAAGTGGAGGCAAATGTCATGGAAGCAAAAATGATTGGTTGAATAACTTATTTATAAGCTCCAAACATCTTGCTATTTAGGCACATTTAAGAATCTTGTGTTCATTTCTTCATGTCTCTATGGGGAGGAGTTGTAGGAAATCTCGCACAACCTTGCATGCAACTCAACCGGATTCAAGACTAATCTTACAACGAAAATAACGAGTATAATATGTCCACATGAATTGATTTGCTGCATGCTTGTTTTGCCCATATTTTATTTCCTTTTAAGAACACAAGTCCATTGTGTGTGTGTGTGTTTTTTTTTTTTTTTTGTCAAAGTTATTCATTATTATTCATGTCCATGTTGACTTATTTTTGTCTCAATGGCATTTCGTCCTATACAGGCAATGAGTAAAAAATTTATCAAAATTTTGGATAATACTTCCACATGAATCCCACAAGGAGATTAGTTAGATGAGTAAAAAAGTTTGTGGAGTGGTAGTGGTACATACAGCACCAATGTGAAAGCAGAACCTCCCTAGCATGAAGTCCACGTCTTGCGATTACCCTTACAAATAAAATAAAAAAAAATATTATTAAGTGTTGACCTCTGTGTAAAACACAAAGGAAATAGAAACAAAATCATTCCTCGTACCTATCGAGCCCGGATATCCCGCTCGAGCCTATGCAAAACGGCGCCGAAAGCGGTCTCTCCCGTGATCCCCGCTCAAATCCTGCAGCAGTTCCTCGGTCGAATGCCCAAACACGTCGTTAAATACCGAACCCACAGCCTTCTTCGGAGCGCTCTCGCTGCTCTCGGCTCTCTCCCATTCGCAAATCCACAACCTCTCCTCCGATCTCCCCCTCTGGCCGACGCCTCCTCCCATCTTCCTTTCCCATTCCCGATCTCTCCTCCTTCCCCTAAGCCGCTGCCGAACTCCGTCTCTTGCCCGATCTCCTCTGGCCGAGACAGAGAGAGAGAGAGAAGTCGATCAACCTTACCTGAAGCCCGACACCTCTTCTCCACTCCAAGCCTAGATCTCCGATCTCCTCACTCAGCCGAATCCTCCCTTGCCGACCGATCCTCTGAAGCCAAACCCGATCCCCTCCTGCTTTGCTCCAATTAGCTTTAGATGTAGGTTTAGTTTTATTATTATTATTATTAGTTTTGTTTTATTACTAATTAATATAATAAGTTAACATTATATATATATATATATATATATATATATATATATTGTGGGCTCCGAAAATTCGGCCCCGGCCTCCGCTCGCTTTTCTTATTCGGCGAGGGAGTTTTAACTGAATAAGTTCCGAGATAAATTTTGGAAGGCAGATGGGTTTGTAGATAAGACACTACCCAGAGATTTCGCCCTCATTTTGTGAGGACTTTATGATCTGAGTTCTGGTTTCCTATAGGCGCAAGCCCCTATAGTTAATTACCCCTCCCGATCACGAGAGAGAACTTTCGATTAAGGCTAGTCGTCAATCAGATACGTAGAATATACGTGTTATCTGGCATATAGTAGCAGCAATGGTTTAAATTTGAAAATTTGGGAGATTTGATATTTAAAATAGAAATTGCACCATCTGGCACTTAAAGCGGATGGTGGGGGAATGGATGATAGACCCGATCAAGATCCCATGGTTCCGTCGTCCCGGGCCATCGTGGTCCCTGGTCTACTTAGTCAGAGGAGGTAGTCGACCCAACCTGACAGAAGGATCCTTGTCGGCAGCCATGGGTTGCTTCGTCCAAGGGGACCTTATAGACCTAGGATGAATGTTTGTCTAAGGGGACAAATTTGAATCCACCTTAGCTAACAGAGGGCTTTGTGCCCTGTCAATTATATCCTATTGATTCATATCTCAAGGATTTAACGCCATTAAGGAACGTATTGGCTCTGGCCATAACCGCTATCTGTGGTGCCATTTGGCAGCAAAACCACTCGGTTCAGAGGGCCCCGGGTCATAACCGTTTACCTGCAGTGCCATTTGGCGGCGAAACTGCCGGTTAGAGGACACGTACCACGTCCTTACTGGCAAAAGATTGTTTGAGAATGGATCCTAGTGATATTTTTGACTAGGCATTTCGCTCTTTGTGAGCTGAAGTTAATTTGAATTTGTCCACCCCGGCAAACTGTTGCGGAGGGTGGATGGATTTTGCTTTAAGTTTTTGATGGATTTATTTCATTTTTAAATATCTAGATTTTGGAATTTATTGGATTTTGGCATTGTGGATAGAGCTTGGAAGACATTTGGATATTTGGGGGACATTGGAAAATATTTGGAAACCCCTCCGGTTGAGATTAGCGTTCAACACGGCCATCATCGGGGTGTTCGGGGTCATTTCTCTTTATGGACTGAACCTTGTCACTCTGTCGGGCTGTCGACAGAGGATCGGGTTTCGTAGGCTTTATGCCTTTGAGAGTAAATTCTCATTGTTATAGGCCTTGAAAGCCTAATATGAATGTATTAAGATAAATATAACGGTCGCCACAACCGTACATTTGTTTATTGGTTTGAACCCTGTCGACTTCTATTGAACCGTATAGAAGGATCGGGTTCGAACTAGAATTCACTTGTCAACCCGCGTAGCATCCCTAGACGTCACGTGTGTACCAATAACACGCTCGCCGGGGCCCATGCGGGTTGTAATTGCATTTACCCTTTTTAGTGTACCTATGTGTATACAATTTATAGTGCACGTGCAGGGGTATTCTTGGAATAGACGCCTTCTGTCTGCTTGTACGAATGTTGCAGATCTGGTGGCGTGGCGTAGCAGCTTCTGAATAGAGTGGTTCGCTGCTTCGTACAGGTAGACTGTCGTGCACTATTTGTTGATTTTCGTAGGCGGGTCATAGTGCACTAACAAGCCTCCTGCCTTGTAATCTCTTCAATAGGTATTGTAGTTGATCTCTTGTCAATGATTGATAAACTTTTATATTTCTCCAAGGCTGACATGGAATATGTAGAAAAAGAGGATCGTTTTGGAGCTTCTGCTAAGAAAGAATATTCTACTTTCAAGCCATTCACATTTGTTGGCTCTAGGAACGTGTGAAATTTGGGAGAAATAATGAAACTAAGGTCATTGATAGAAACTCTTATGGAAGACGATTCACTGGGTCTTGTTACAGATGGTAAACCAGAATCCTCATCAAGTCATGATTTAAGAGCTGCCTTAACATCGACTCAGCGAGATAAGAAGAGATGGATGTCATAAAAATTTTCTGTAACACTGACTAGTTTGATCATAAACAAAATTGGACTTTGAAGGATGACAACATAAATTTTCCTTTTTTTTATCTTCATTAATATCAGCTATTGATGAAGAAGAAGGGTTGTCTGGATCATGGTATCACTTGCCAACTCGTTCCCCTCACTCTCTACAAAGCTTGTAGTAGATGCGTCTGAATCAGTATAGGAGCCACTTTCATCGATGGCAGATCCAGAATCGAGTAACCCACGAGGAGCCGTATGAAAGCATCACATATTTTGAGCCAGGAAATAACTTTAGGAGAAATGGAATTGACTTTACAGTTCTCTAAACTTTCTCATTTGGTGCCATGATCTAATAGCCAATCATCATTTTTGATGGATGTTGAAGCCAAATAGTTCAGGTGATATTGATCTTCACCAACATTTCCATTTGTAAAAATCATATTGTAACAAACATTCCTCCCATCCTTCAATGTAACGTGAAAGAAACTCAATTTCCTTTGAAGTCATATGGAGTATTTCAATAGAACTGTTATGATTGTCAAATGTATGGAATAGACCATTAGAACCACATTTAGAATGGAAACTTTCTGTAGCATTTGAAGTGAACATGATAGACTCTCTAAACAAGATCATGCCTACTATTACATAACGTGAATGAAGCTCAATCAAAGTAATCTGTCCTCATTCTTCAATATCTGGAAGGGATTCACATAGCCTTCTAAAGTATATACTAATGAGTGAAAGATTTTTTAAGCATAATATTTTGAAGGCAACTGCAGAAACTCTACAACTCCAAATGAATGGTCACTCATGATGATATTGACTAGCTCTTCAAGAACATTATTTTCCCCAACCGTGGAGTGTAGTGCCCATGCTCTAACTAGTGGATCTAGATTAGACAAGTCTTTTTGAAAGCAATTAATTGACAGCAAAGCTTCATTGGGGCGCTCTCTAGCATATGGGAGAAGATGAAGATGAGCAAACTTCTTCATTGTTTTCTCAATTCATGTCCAAGTTCACAAGTCCTTGTTATCATTTTGAACAATTGAATTTTAAGTTTTTAATGTATTTTGTTCAAGCTTGGATTTAATTCATTTGAGTTCCTTCTTAGTCCAAGTTCAAAGGTCCCCTGCTGTCCAAATAATGTCTAATATTTGTCCAAGTCATAAGTCTGAGTTCAAGTCCAAGTTCTTGTCCACTTTGCAAGTTCAAGTTCAGCTCAAGTTCACTTGAGTTCAAAATCATGTTCTAATCATTTGATTTTTAAAACAAATGTAAGCTCCAAATCTTATATCTTCAAATTTATTTGAGTTTAAGTTCAATTAGGTCTATTTGAATCAAGTCCACGAGTCCCCATTTTTGTTCCAAGTCCTTGTCTGTACTTCAGACAAAATTTCGGCAGCCTCCCGGCGTCTCCCCCGTTAAGGGGAAAAAACCAAGAGACCGCCTACCCGCCACGTCAATAAAGACGTGCACGGTTGGTGTTGGTGAGACACCGCGGCAGTTGTATTTTTTTGTTTTCTCCCACCACGGCCAATAAAGGCGTGCATGGGGTTTTAAAAAGACATTTTTGAAAGATAACAATTGCTTTCCCCCGCCCGGGGGTACTTATAAGTGACCCTGCTTCGCCATACGTGCCGCACCGGGGTTCCATCCTACCACGGCCAATAGAGGCGTGCATAGGACAGTTCTCCAGTTTGCCACGAATATTGAAGTAGGGTTTTGGGTTTAGAAAAAGTTCATACCTCCGCGGGGTTGTAGTGGCTGACACGTGGATCGAGGGGTCACTCGCCTACCTCGCCGTAGGTGTCGCGCCGGTTGCCCTCCCACCACGCTCAATAAAGGCGTGCATGGGCAGACCACCGACTCGACACGTTGGTCGAGGTAAGAGAGTGGGGGGGGTTTATTTTGCATTTAGGAAATAGGAGAGAGAAGCATTTAATCATAATTATTTATTTTAATTATAATTAATTATAAATAATTAACTAATTATAATTAATTGATAATAATTAATTATAATCTAAATTAATTATAAATAATTATTCATAATTATTTAATAATTATAATTAAAAAAAATAATTAATTAGGATTAATTCATTATAATTATAATTAATCAATAATTAGTTATAATTGATAATTATAACTAATTAATAATAAATTATAATTAATAATTAATTAATTACTAATTAATTATTAACTGTTAATAATTAATTATAAGTACATAAAAAAGGATTAATTATAATTAGTATTACTAATCATAATTAATAATTAATAATAATAATAATAATATATAAAATCTATACCTATCTCCCCCTCTCTCTCTCGGCTTGTACAAGAGATTGACACAGGTGAGGGATCGGAACAGGGGATGGCCGAATGGGGCTTTGGAGTTCGGCGGCCTGAGGAGGTCGGAATAGAGAGGTAAGAGCTTGGTTCCCTCTCTTTCTCTCTCTCTCTCTCTCTCTCTCTCTCTCTCTCTCTGTGTGGAGGCGTCGGGTAGGAGAGCGCTGTTCGACAGACAGTAGGAGGAAGTGAGGTGGTTCGGTGGTTTTGGAGATCGGAGCTGGACAGAGGGAGATGGGGTCGGCCACGTGAGAGGAAGATCGTGTGGAGAGGAATCGGGCTCGGGCTTGGAAGTCGGAGATCTCCCGTGAGTTCGGGTCGTCGGCTTGGGTCGGAGACTTGGGGAGGAAGAGTCGTGTGGTTTGGGCGAGTGGAAGAGAGATGTCGTGGAGAAGTCGTGGGAGAGGAAATCGGGCGTGGCTTGGAGTCGAGAGCGGAAGGTGCGAGATCGTGAGCTTGGGGTCGGTATTTAACGAAGAGTTTGGACTCTCGATCGAGGAGAGGTCGCATGAATAGCGGAAAAGCGACCCGGCGCTGCTGTACAGTGCCTCGGCGGAATTTCAGGCAGGATTCGCGGATTCGACAGTCCGAGGTAAGCGACGTTTCAGCCGGATTCGTGGGATTCGGCAGGATATGAGGTGAGCTGCTTTCTCCTTTTTTTGTCCTTTGGATTTAACTTGCAGGTCAACAAATATATATAATATATATATATATATTATATATATATATATATATATATATATATATATATATATATATATATATATAATTAATTATGCTAATTTAATTGACTGTAATTAATTTTAATTAATTAAGTTGATTATAATTTAATTATTTTTAATTATAATTAATTGAAAATAATTTCTAATTAATTATTTTATTTTTAGTTAATTATTATTAATGATAATTAATTATAATTAACTCAATTTAATTATTATTAATTATAATTAATTAAGGTTAATTTAATTAATAAAAAAATCCCCCACTCACTTACCTCGACGTTCGTGTCGGACCGGCAAACCACCTAAGCACGCCTTTGTTGGCCGTGATAGGAGGGAACCCGGTGCGACACCTACGACGAGGTAGGCGAGTGACCCCTCGATCCACGTGTCATCCACGACTATCCCGCGGAGGTATGAATCTTTCTAAACTCAAAACCCAACTTCAATATTCGTGGCAAATCGGAGAACTGTCTTATGCACGCTTTTATTGGCCGTGGTAGGATGGGACCCCAGTGCAGCACGTACGACGAAGCGGGGTCACTCATAAGTACCCCCGGGCAGGGGGAAAGCAAAACTGTATCTTTTCATAAAATACTTTTTAAAAACCTCATGCACGCCTTTATTGGCCGTGGTGGGAGAAGAAAAATAAATACAACCGCCGCGGTGTCTCACAAACACCAACCGTGCACGCCTTTGGTGGCGTGGCGGGTAGGCGGCCTCTTGGTTTTTTCCCCTAAACGGGGGAGACGCCGGGAGGCTGCCGAAATTTGGATTGAAAATCCAAGGACTTGAACAATTTGGGACCTGGACTTGATTGAACTCAGAAGGACTACGAAGGATTTGTACTTGGACTTTGGACAAGATTCAAAATGGCTTAATAAAGAATTGAACCCAAGTAAAATAAAATTGAACTGGACTCAAGAAAGAACTTGATTGAACTCTACAAGTATCACAGTAGACTTGATATTGAACATTCAAGCTCAAATGACTTGAATCAAAACATAAGGCTTGAACTTGCAAATGAACTGCAATGAAGACTTGAGTTAGAGCATTGTCTTGAGCTCGAATGACAACAGGGGACTTGATTTGAGCTACATAAAGAACCAAGGTTGAAATGAACTTGATGTAAGAAAGGTCTAACTTCAATTTGACCTTGCACATTGAACTAGAATTAAACTCATGAGCTTAAACCAAGGAATATGAATTTTAAAGAAACTTGGATCTGAATGAAGCATTTGAGTTGAACCAAACTTTGTATTGTTCAAATAAGCATCAATCAATGAAATAGCGGACTCATGTAGGAGAGCATCCAAGTGTGGTCAACATGCAAGCAAAAATCAAGTGAAAATGCAATCAAATAGCAAATGATCATTTGTGAAATGCAAACACTAATTGACAATCATGGGTTCTCAATCAAGATCAAATGGGTATTTCACATAGAGAAGCATGACACAAATCGCTAAGTAATGAATTGGACCTCCGAATAATAGATGCACAATCGTAGAGGAACGATCATATTCACCCAAATGAAAATTGCCATATGAACAAGGAGTGGTGAAATTGATGTGGCTCGAGTCATTCAATCAAAGTGACATGCTTACAATGACTAAATGAGGAACATGGAAATATGCCTACAACTAGTAGTGTAGGGTTTTCCTACAAATATTTCAAAGCCTTCTTTTCAAGTAAGATTTAAATATCAATGGATAATGATTGTTGAGAAGCCACTTTCAAGGATAATAGATCCATAAACGCATGCATGAATGAAGATTAAAAGTTGATTTGAGAAGCATAAGATAATCATAAGTTTCATACAGACGATGTCACATGGCTCTAAGTAAACACACTACAATTCTTTGCAAACATCAAGAGCTAGTGTACAAGAGATATATCAACCCTTGCAATCACTGAAAATAAACAAGTTGCATAAGTAATGAGTCATTTATGAACATAGATATACCCACAGTAGGTTATCTATGAAAAGATGTATAAGTTCCCACAAGCAAAAGAGATCGACAGTGATAAATGCAAATACCTACAAGTATTCGTAGGGGACCCGATGCCTAGAAGTGCAATCGAAGATCAAAGACCCGAAGCAAAGAAGTAAAAGAGTTGTGATAGAGGCAAGCATTACAGCCAAGGCAGGAGATTAGTTAGTGCACTATGACCCGCCTACAAAAATCAACAAATAGTGCACGACAATTTACCTGTACAAAGAAGCAAACAACTGATCCAGAAGCTGCTCCGCCACGCCACCGGATCTGCAACATTCGTACAAGCAGATAGAAAGCATCTACAATTATTTCAAAGTACCCCTGCACGTGCACTATAAATTGTATACACATAGGTATACTAAAAGGGGTAAAAATAATTATAAAACCCGCATGGGCCCCGGTGAGCGTGTTATTGGTACACACGTGACGTCTAGGGATGCTGCGCGGGTTGATAAGTGAATTCAGGTTCGAAATCGATCCTTCTATACGGGTCAATAGAAGTCGACAGGATTCGAACCAACAAACAAATATACGGTTGTGGCGACCGTTATATTTGTCTCAAAACATCCATATTAGACCTTTAAGGCCTATAACAATAAGAATTCACTATCAAAGGGCATAAAGACTACGAAACTCGATCCTCTGTCGACAGCCCGATAGAGTTGACAAGGTTTAATCCATAAAGAGAAATGACCCCAAACACCCCAATGATGACCGTGTTGAATGCATATCTCAACCGGAGGGGTTCCCAAATATTTTCAAATATCTCCCAAAAGTCCACACAAAATCCAAAGCTCCACCCAAATACCCACGAAAATCCAAAAATCCATAAATTCCAAAATCCCAAAAATATTTAAAATTGAAATAAATCCATCAATGCACTTAAAGCAAAATCCATCCGCCCTCCGCAACAGTTTGCCGAGGCGGACAAATTGAAATTTACTCTAACTCACAAAGAGTTAAATGCCTAGTCGAAAATATCAATATCATCCATTCTCAAACAATCTCTTGCCAGTAAGGATGTGATACGTGTTCTCTAACAGGCAGTTTCGCCGCCAAGTGGCACTGCAGGTAAACGGTTATGACCCGGCCACCCGGGGCCCTCTGAACCGAGTGGTTTTGCCGCCAAATGGCACCACGAAATACTGGTTATGGCCAGAGCCAATACGCTCCTTAATGGCGTTAAATCCTTGAGATATGAATCAATAAGATATGATCGATAGGGCACAAAGCCCACTGTTAGCTAAGGTGGATTCAAATTTGTCCCCTTAGACAAACATTCAACCCCGGTCTACAAGGTCCCCTTGGACGAAGCAACCCATGGCTGCCGACAAGGATCCTTCTATCAGGTTGGATCAACTACCTCCTCTGACTAAGTAGACCAGGGACCACGATGGCCCGGGATGACGGAACCATGGGATCTTGATCGGGTCTATCATCCATTCCCCCACCATCCGCTTTAAGTGCAAGATGGTGAAATTTCTTTTTAAATATCAATTCTCTAAATATTTTAACCCCAATTTCCCAAATCTAGACTTTTCAAATTCCTATGCCCATTGTTGCTACTATATGCCAGATAACACGTATCTCTACGTATCTGATTGACGACTAGCCTTAATCGAAAGTTCTCTCTCGTGATCGGGAGGGATAATTAACTATAGGGGCTTGCGCCTATAGGAAACCAGAACTCAGATCATAAAGTCCTCGCAAATGAGGGCGAAATCTCTGGGTAGTGTCTTATCTACAAACCCATCTGCCTTCCAAAATTTACCTCGAAACTTATTCAGTTAAAACTCCTTCGCCGAATAAAATGAAGAGCGAGCGGAGGCCGGGGCCGAATTTTTGGAGCCCACATTAAGTGGCCCATCACCATGCTAAAAAATATGTGTATGGGTGGTACGTAGTAGCCTAGCTCTACATGCATAACCCTGTAAGCTGGTGATTGATAGGATGAGGCAAAATGCAAAATATAAAGTGCACTACCTCAAGTAGGGGAGAAACTGAAAAGTCATACAACAATAACAACAACAACAAGCCTTTGTCCCACTATGTGAGGTCGGCTACATGAATCCTTTTTCGCCATTGTGTCCGGTTAAAAGTCAAATTTTCATTTAAATCTAATAAAGAAAGATCATTTCTAATATTTTCTAACCAAGTCTTTTTAGGTCTACCTCTACCTTTCTTAGCATAAGTCAAATCTAATACCTCAACTTTCCTAACCGGGTCATCAGAAGGCCTCCATTTAATGTGACCAAACCATATAAGAAGACTCTTTCTAATCTTATCTTCCACTGGAGCTACTCCAACCTTTTCACGTATATGCTCATTACCTATCCTATCTCTAAGGGTCAAGCCACTCATCCACCTAAGCATCCTCGTTTATGCAACACTTAACTTAGTATTATGCTTCTCTTTTAATGGCCAACATTCGGCACCATAAAGCATTGCAGGTCTCACCACCATCTTATAGAATTTTCCCTTAAGTTTGTAAAGGACTTTTCTATCGCATAATAAACTCGATGCATTCCTCCGCTTCAACATCCAACTTGAATTCCGCTGATAATATCCCCATCAATTTCACCATCACTCTGAAAAGTAGATCCAAGACATCTAAAACGTGTACTCTTATTAATGATTTGATCGCTCAAAGTCACAATCCCCTCACTAGGTCTATTGCTACTAAAATTACACTCCATATATTCAATTTTAGATCTACTCAAGCGAAAACCTTTAGACTCTAAAGTTGACCTCCATAATTCAAGTTTACCTTCAACTCCCTCTCTAGTCTTATCAACAAGAAGAATATCAAGAGCCAAAAGCATACACCAAGGTACATCCTCTTGCAAATGTCTAGTGAGAACATTAATGACTAAAGCAAAAATATATGGACTTAAGGTTGATCCTTGATGTAATCCAACAGAAATAGGAAAATACTTAGTCAAAGTGTCAAACCACCTTGAGCTTGAACACAAGTAATAGCTCTTACATACATATATTTAATGATTTGAATATAAGCATTATTAACTTCTTTCTTTTCAAGAACTCTCCATAGCACTTCTCTTGGAACTTTATCATATGCTTACTCTAAATCAATAAATATCATATGTAGATCCTCCTTATTCTCTCTATATTTCTCCATCAAACCTCTCAATAAATGTATGACTTCCATAGTAAACCTACCCGGCATGAATCTAAATTGATTTTGAGAAACTTTAGTATCACGCTGCAACCTACGCTCCATAACTCGCTCCCATAGTTTTAAAGTATAACACATTAACTTAATTCCTCTATAATTCGCACACTCCTGTGCATCACCTTTATTCTTAAAAATAAGAATTAACACACTCATTCTCCACTGATCTGACATCTTTTTAGTCTTCAAAATAATATTAAATAGTTTAGTAAGCCAAGAAATTACTTCATCTCCTAAGCATTTCCACATCTCTATTGGAATATCATCATGTCCAACAGCTTCTCCACAGTTCATTTTCTTTGAAGTCTCTCTAACTTCGATTTTACTTATACGCCGATAAAAACAAAAATCTTTATTTTCATTTAGGGTGATAAAGTAACTAAAGTCAATCATATTTTCACATTATTCATTAAAAAGTTTAGCAAAATATCTCATCCACCTTTGTTGAATATCTTCTTCTAAGAAAAGCACTTTTTGATCTTCATCCTTAATACACTTCACTTGAACTAAATCCTTACTACTCCTATCTCTTTATTTGACTAACTTATACATATATCTTTCTCACTCTTTAGTATCTAATCTATTATATAAATCATTAAAAGTTAAGCTGTAAATAGCTTTCTTAGATTCCTTACGAGCCTCTTTATAGCTTTTCCAATTATCAGAATTTTTATATCTAAATCAATTTTTATAACAAATCTTCATATTTTTTACCTTTACTTGCACATTTGGATTCCAGCACCAATTATTTTTACTATTAGAAGTTTTTCACTTCGAAACTCCAAGCTCATCTTTTGTAATATTCTTAATATCACAAGTCACTTTTCCTATATAATATTGGCATACTCATGCAAAGTCAAAATCTTAAGATTTAAAATCTTACTCTCAAAAATATTTTTGTTAATATTCTTTAAATTTCCCATCTAATCCTAGAAAATTGTTTTACTTTATTTTTTTATTTTTTGTCCATTTATCTTAAAGTCCAAAACTAATAATCGATGTTGGGTACATAAATTTTCACTCGGAATAACTTTACAACCTTTGCAATATAAACGATCTAATTTTCTTATAAGAAAATAATCAATTTGTGTTTTACTATATCCATTTTTATAAGTGATAAGATGCTCATCTCTTTTCTTAAATAAGATATTAGCTATTAAGAAATTATAAGCTAAAGAAAAAATCTAATATAGTCTTACCACCTTCATTTGTCATTCCAAACTCATGGCCACCATGGATAATTTTAAAATCATCTACCTCTCTACCAACATGTCCATTTAAATCTCCTTCAATAAAAACTATTTTCTTTAAGAGGTATATTTTGCATTAATTCTTCTAAGTCATTCCAAAATTTTAATTTTAATTTTAAATTCATATCCAAACCTACTTGAGGAGCATAAGCACTTATAATATTAACAATCTTAGCATCAACAACAATCTTTAAAGCTATAATTCTATCTCCAATTCTGTTAATTTTTATAACATTATCCTTCAAACTCTTATTTATAATCACACTTACACCAATTCTAATAGACTCATACCCGAATACCATAGTTTATATCCTAAACTATTAATCTCCTTAGTTTTCTCTCCAACCCATTTAGATTCTTAAATGCACTGAATATTTTTCTTCCTATGAATCATAAATTTATTAATTTCATTAATTTTCCTATAAGGGAGAATATTTCAAGTTTATATTCTAATACTAGTTATATGAACTAGCTTCTTTGCTCACATCCGTCCTTGATGTGGGAACCCTTTCCCATTTTAACACTGCACCCGGGCGCCGGTGCAGCGGCCCTTGCACATTTGCCAATGTATTAAGGTCATACAGAGCGTCGAAAAGTCATATGCCATCATATTACTATAGTTTTTCACTTTAGTGTATTAAAAAGTTATACTACTTATTAGCATCACACCCATAAGCAATATGGGATTGGGATTATTCAGATAAGTATTGGAATTCAATTTTTTGGCATTCCTTTTTCATTTTGACCAACAAGCCACTCAACTCCTACTATATGTTAGTCGTTTTAAGCATAATTATCATTAATGTAAAACCCGAAAAATATCGAATCGTAAGCATCGCACGTATTTTCGATGTACTGCGACGAAAATAATCAAATTTTCAAAGTTGTCGGATTTCGACAAAATTAATTTTATAAAATTGTACATTTAATTTCAATCAAATCGATATAAATAACTTATGGGACATGTGATCAGTAATAAAAGAATATCTGTGGATCAACAAAAGGTACAAGTTATAGTAGATTGATCACGGTCAGCTACAGTGACAGATGTCAGGAGCTTTTTTAATTTAGCCAGCTACTACAGAAGATTTTTTGAGGGGTTTTCAAAAATTGCTACGTCATTATCTAAATTGACTCAAAAGGCACTGAAGTTCGAATGGACAGCTCAGTTTGAAAATGCTTTCTAAAGATTAAAATAGTGTCTAATGACTGCTCCAATGCTAACTATCTCTTCAGGGTCAGCTGGATTTCAGCTTTATAGTGATGCCTCACATAAAGGGTTGAGATGTGTATTGATGCAGAATGAAAAAGTCATTGCATAAGCTTCTAGACAGTTGAAAAATCATGAAAGGAATTATCCAACTTATGATTTGGAATTAGCTGCAGAGATTTTTGCCTTGAAGATTTGGAAGCATTACTTATGTGGGATAAAGTGTGAAGTTTTTACTGACCACCAGAGTTTACAATATATCTTCACACAGAAAGAATTGAATCTAAGACAGAGGAGATGGCTGAAACTCATTAAGGATTATGATTGGATATCAAATATCATCCATGTAAAGCAAATGTGGTTGCAGATGCTTTGGGTAGGAAGAATTTTAGTAATGTCAATTGGATGATTACTCAACAGCTTGAATATGATGAAATTAAAAATTTTAGTGGTTCAGTCCAATAATGCAGATATTACGATCTTAAATCAAATGATTATCTAATCAACATTGGAGGAGAAGATACAAGAAGGATTATCACAAGATGCAGAATTTAAGAAGATCTTGAATATGGTTAATGCAGGACGCCTTGAAGAATTTGAACTTGATGGTGAAGGATTGTTACAATACAGAGGCAAAATTTGTATCCCAGATATTGGAGACTTAAGAAAGGAAATTCTTTAGGAAGCGTGCTATTTAAATTATACCATTCATCCAGGTAGCAACAAAATGTATCAATATTTAAAGGGAGTATTTGGTGACCAGGAATGAAGAAAAGTGCGACAGAAGTAGTAGCTAAATGTACTTCTTGACAAATGGTCAAGGTAGAACATCAGAAACCAAAAAGATTATTGCATCCCTTACCTATACCTGAATAAAAGTGGGAAGATATAGCTATAGATTTTATTGTTGATTTACCCAGGTCCATAAGTGGATGTGATGTTATATGGGTGATAACTAATAGGTTAACCAAATATGCACATTTCTATAGTATCAGATACAATTGAAAAATAGGCAAACTTGTACGTTAATGAAATTGTTAGATTACATGGGGTACCAAAATTTATAGTATCAGATCGGGATGAGAGATTCACCTCCAGATTGTTGATAAATGTTCAGGACGCTATGGATACCAGGCTTACATTCAGTACAGCTTTTCACCCCAAACTGATGGTCAATCAAAAAGAACAATTTATACTCTAGAAGATTTGCTTAGGTTATGTATACTTGATTTTGGTGGTAAGTGGGAGACACATATACCATTGATTGAGTTTGTTTATAACAACAGTTTTCAATAAAGTATAGGTATAGCTCCTTATGAAGCTTTGTATGGGAAAAAATGTCGAACCCCTTTATACTGGGCTGAAACAGGGGAACGAAAGATCATTTGTGTTGATTTAGTGGATGATGTTACAGAGAAGATAAGACTGATCTGCAATAGGTTAAAGGCTATACAGGATAGACAAAAGAAAAACTATGATGCTAAGCATGGATCAGTTGAATTTGAAGTTAGAAAATTTGTGTTCCTCAAAGTTAATCTAATGAAGGGTGTAAAAAGATTTGGCAAAGTACGAAAATTTAGTCCAAGATTTATAAGTCCTTTTGAAATTGTAGAAATGATTAAAAAGGTGGACTACATGTTGATTATGTCAACTCATATGAGTGCAATATATAATATAGTTCATATTTCTTTAAGAAAATGCATTTCAGATGAAGCTCAGAAAATAAGTACTAAATTAGTAGACATTCAACCAGATTTGAGATTTATAGAAGAATCTAAGAGGATCATAGATTATGATGTTAAGCAATTAAAAAGCCGAGACATTCCTTATGTTAAAGTTATGGAAACATGGATCTGAGAAATATGCTACTTGGTAAAAGGAATCAGAAATAAGAGAAAATTATCCTCACACGTTTGACTAAGGTATGATTTATAATTTTGCATTTAAATTTTGAGGACAAAATTTTTATTAGAATGGCAGAATCGTAAAACCCGAAAAATACTGAATCGTAAGCATCGCGCAAATTTTGATGCACAACGAAGAAAATAGTGAAATTTTCAATATTGTCGGATTTCAACAAAATTAATTTTATAAAATTGTACATTTAATTTCGATCAAATCGATATAAAGAACTTATGATAAATATCGCAAGGATTGGGAGATTAAAATCATAGAAATTTCTTAAAATAAAATTACTTAATAACCCCATCTCTTCGTCATGAAATTAAAGCATGTAAGGGCAAATTGGTCTTTTGGAAATCCCCTAATCGTTCAAGGTTTTAATGGATTCGGTCCCTTCTTATTCGCACGCTTGGTTTCGTTCAGCCAAAGGAAGAAAGGGAGAGGAAGGCAATGGGCAAGGCTACTAGGGCAGCGGCGACGGCGATTTTCGGCGGCCCAACATTGGGGGAAATTGTATAGGAAGATTAAAGGAAGACTAAGGTATATTTATAAACAAGAAATTCCTTTATTTCGCATCGATTTCTTGAAGTGAAAGATCCTAGGGTTTTATGAAAAGTTAAAATTTTAAAGGGGGAATGTTAATGAGAGATTGAGAGTTAAAGGAAGGATTTAAAGCATAGAAATGAAATTTTCCCCAAATTTTTAGTGAGTTTGAAAAGTAAGAGTTCTTCATATTTTTGAATTTCTAAGAAAATTTTTTAATGATTTTTGTTCTAAATGATTTTAAGAATATTTTTAATGAATGAAATAAAATATTTTTTAAAATTTTAAATTTTTCTAATTTTTTATTAAAATAATCCAAAAAATAATTTAACCTAAGTATTAATTAGGTTTAAGGGAAATTTTGGTATGGTTATATGAGAAAATTAGTGAATATATGATTTCCAAAAATTTAAATTAAAGATTAATGTTCATGAGATATTAAAGTGATTATTAGGGAAATTAAAATCATTTAGTGAAAATGAATTAAGTTTTATGTTAGGTTTTCTTAGATTTTTAAAAGTTGAAGAGGAAAGGCATCAAGGAGATAAGTTACTATCCTCACACGTCCGATATTTTTACATTAGGTACTTGTATTTTTATTAAATTCATGTTCTTAATTTTTAAATATTATGAAAGAATGCATTTGTGTTATGATTTTTTTTATTCATTTAAACATCACATGTTCTACCTATACACAAGTATATCGCTATAAGTAATGTTAGATAAGGTGGCATATTTTATTAATAATTTTTAAAATGTTTACATGTAGAATGAGCATGAAACAATATTAGATATGCACATATGATTGTATGGATGATTTAATGTTCCTACAATAAACATTGAATGATTGAATATGCATGATTATACAGAGTATCAAATGGTAAAGGGCTCTCCGGAGCAAATGGTAAAGGGCTCTCCGGAGCAAATGGTAAAGGGCTCTCCGGAGCAAATGATAAAGGACTCTTCGAAGCAAATAAATGAAATGATTAGCAAAATTTGAATGTGTATCTGATCAGTACAAAAATGTTGGTACTTCAATGACGGATGTATAAAACTATGAATAAGTATTCTATGAATATAAGAATGTAAAGGAAAAGGTATGAAAAAAAAAAAATTATGATTATATGAAAAGATAAAAGAAAAATGAGCATTTAGGATGACATACAAAATATGCATACCCAAATTTCAATATATGACTTTTATAGTAATTCTTCTGAAAATGATTTCAGCGCTGCCATATGAAAGTTATATGCATAATGTCTTCTTTTTCTTGCTTTATGAATTTAAAATAAATATTTGTTACCTGCTGAGCGTTAGCTCATCACTGATTGTAGGAATATATATTTCATGAGAACCTGTTAACATTTGATGGCTGACAGACTTATTACTTACCATCGTAGAGAATCCCAAGAAGACAAGTTCTTTATGGTTATGTTATATCATGTAATGATTTATGTAATGTGGTACAATTATAATAGTTGTGTTTTATGTTATGAGTTGATATTTATGATGTAATAGAAATGTCTGAAACAGATGTTTAGTGGCTATTTCCTATTTTTGTATTTGGATGATTATTTGTTATTGTTACTTTGGAATGAAAGTTTAAATTTTTGTTGTACTACCGTCTGTTCCCGCCTCGTAAACTCGAGCTTACCCGCCCGAGTCATGACAATCAAATTGATGTAGGATCAAAGCAGTCAGTTTTAGTGCATGTGGGCGCACAAGTGGACAAAAAACAAGAGGACCATGAGCCCATAAAAAGGTCTTCCACACGTCTTTTAAACATCTAAGAATCTTGTGTCCATTTTTGTGTCCAAGTGAGGAAGAAGAGGGACTTTTGCTCGACCTCCCCTATAACTTGATTAGGACAACTCCTAGGGACTTGAAGTGAATTATCTTGTGAAGCTGCATACCCGGACAGCTAACCTGAGCCTAAGGCTTTTCAACTATGATGCACCGACACTTCTCCTCAAAGAGGCGTGCAGTGTCCGACACCGTGTCCGACACGACACTCGTCCGACACTCCTCCGACACGTGTCAAACACGCCGAAAACGTGTCCGATTAAAAAAATATTAAAAATAAATTAGACACGCGTGTCGGACAAGCGTATCTTAAATATTTTATAATTTTTTTTAAAATATAATTTCTTATATTTTGCGAGATTTAAACTAAATTTCTTATTTCATATCAACAACACCAAATCAACGTTTGCATTAAATACCCATTCATCGAATATTTTCATTTTCATTTCTCTTTGGCAGTGAAGGTATTTTCATCTCCTCTCTTTTTGCACAATAACAAATCTTTCTCTTGTTGAACCAGAGTTGAAAGTAGTGATATTCAATGCTGATGATATTGAAGGCCAAAAACAAACCTCTAAAGCTAATCCTAATAATTGAAGCTTGAATGTTTGATGTTGTAGTAAGTGATTATTTGCTTATATTTTTGTGGTTGTACTAGATATTTTGTATTAAATATTTTATATTATAAACTAGACAAGTTATCATGTCATTCATTTATTATTTTTTGTCATTTTTAATATGATATTACATTAATATATATACACTATATAAAAAAATATATTGCCGTGTCCGCGCCGTACCCGTGTCCTATATTTTCAAAAAAAGCTGTGTCCCGTGTCGGTGTCGTGTCGTGTCCGTGTCGCCGTGTCCGTGTCCGTGCATCATAGCTTTTCAATTTTTGCATCGGGAGATTGAATTTAAGGTCAAAAACTATGCTCTAATTTTTCAGACTTGTGGTGTGAAAGACTTAGCCCCAAGTTAAGGTCAAATCAAAACAAAGAACTCTATCAACACCATGACCAATTTCTAGCACACAATATTGTGAATCTGCATAACAATATACATTTATGTAAAGTATATAACCATTTTATGAGTTAAATATAGAACTACTCCAGAAAATAAGAATGAAAAGCATCCATATCTTTATGTTATGCTACCAGCAATGGCAGCATGAATTGCACAAGTGGTTTTGTAAGTTCTTTCATATTGCCTGACCATCTTGAGCAATATAATAAAAGTTTGTCGGTTCAAAACAAAGAACTCTATCAACACCATGGCCAATTTCTAGCACACAATATCGTGAATGTGCATAACAATATACATTTATGTAAAGTATAAAACCATTTTATGAGTTAAATATAGATAACTACTCCAGAAAATAAGAATGAACAGCATTCATATCTTTATTTTATGCTACCAACAATGGCAGCATGAATTGCATAAGTGGTTTTGTAAGTTCTTTCATATTGCCCGACCATCTTGAGCAATATAATAAAAGTTTGACCAGATGATCAATCAGACGAATCACCAGTGTCTGGTTCTAAAAAAAGTGATGTCATGAAAAAGAAATCAGATAAAAAATGAAGATCAGCATCAAGAACCAAAACAATAAACACCTAAGAGTTAAGACTCAACTGCAAATTCAAAAAACAATCGCTATACATTCTAATACTTTAAAAAAGGCTTATAATGAATGATCGTTTGTACAGATTAACATTATGCTCAATAAGCAGTCAAAAAGCTAAAAGCTTTCCAGAAGGCGCTCCTGTAAGAGAAATCTACAGCTGAAAGATGGTTTTCTATAGCTGTAGATGAGCATATTTATATAGCCGCTCATATTTTCAAAAAGGTGGCTTTTGTCAGCAGAAATGCATTAATCAGGAACTCCAATAACTAGCTAATTGAATACTCAGAAAACAATCAACCAACTGCTTGCAGACATTAAACAAACTTAAAACTACAAGCAAATTTAAGTACTCCAAAATACTAAAATGATTAAAGTTTATGGATTAGAAAATATAATCTACAACATAAATATAATAATATTTCATAGTGTACTCACGCTCGGAGTAAGGGGTAATGCATGCCTCCATTTGGACACCCCAAACTGCATCTGGATCAGCGTCAGATCTGCACAACGGAGGCAAAACACCTGGAGCTCTATCCATGTAACAGTCATTTGTTAGAGGTTTGACCCAAATAACTGTCTGATTTTGTTTTGCAGCAATTTTCCAACACATGTTTTCTACCAGTGCACTCATCTCTCTCCATATTCTCAGATCCTCTTCATCCTGTGCATATGCTTCAGGCGATGAATAAGCAAAAAAACCTCCTGGCCTTAGTAGTCTATCAAGCTCAAGTAGAAGGATCCCATCTCTTTGAAGCCAATCTATCCTACAACGGGAACAATGAGCAAGCTCAAATGACCTGCTAGGGTAAGGGAGTCTCCATGTCCCTAAAACACCTAAAAAGGCAGGTATTCCTCTCTCTAAAGCAAACTGAATCTGGTTTTGGTGAACATCATTTGGAGCCAAGGACATTGCAATAACATTAGATGAGAGAAGATATCCTCCAAAACTTGCAACTCCACAACCAACATCCAATACGGTTCGCAATCTTCCATCATTGTTTATTTCACTATTTGAAAAGTTCAGCATCTGTCGAATGGAACAAGATAAATCAGAATCTTCATTTTGTGGTTCACCAAAAAATAATGCACCGTGAAGGAGATTCTAGGGGTTGAAGAAGAATTTCTCATGGTTTAACAAATCATAGACTTCTAAACAAAGGTTACTAGAGGATAAATGAATCTCTAAAAGCCAGAAAAAGGAAATGCAAAAATAGAGATAAGAAGAATGCAGCTTACATTTGCAATTAAGGCTATATATTTGTCAGCTCCATAATGAAAATGGGTACCACCACCAGGAAAATGTATCTTGTCACCTTTCACAACCATCCAGTTCTGATCAGACTTCTCATGTGCAAGGTGAGTGTGAGGTATGTTGGCTTTCCAAACTTCATCTCTACTTTTTGGCCACTTTATTGGAACCTAACGTATGGAGATTAGAGATAAATTCACAAGAACAAGAAGATTGCATTTTAGCAGGGAAAAGATTCAGTAAAACGATGGATGTCAGATATATATAGATAGCACTGAGGACCTTGTAACCAGATGGAGGAGGGATCAAGCAATTGAAGCGCCTCTCAGTCTGCGGGCAATGTCGCTCATAGTGCTCCATCAACGACAAATCTAGCTTCAATCGTGTTTGGTAAATTAAGTTTCTATCCAGGCAAGGAATCAACTCCATGTGGCGATCATCACAAACCTTGATAAAATATGAAACAAGTACAGATGTTTTGTAGAAAAATATTAACTAGAAAAATTCTTCAATTATAGGTTTAAAAACCACTCACTGGGAAGCTCTTGGGCGTGATATTTTCATATCCATCTTCTTTTCCTAAAGCATAATTATATGTTTTGGAAGCATCTCCATCATCACTGCTACCCCAACCTAAACCTAACGACCTTGAGAATTTGGTACCATAATCTAAAGCAGCACTAGCATGCTTCCCTCGATGGCCACCAAAGTAGATGAATAGGAAACCAAAAATTAGCAGAACAACACAAATGAATGGTACCAAGTGCCTCTTTTGGCCTCCATCAGCTCTTCCCCTCATTCTTTTTGGAAATAACTATGATCAAATAGCTATTATGATAACATTTAACAAATCGTTAAATGCAATTCCCCACCTACAGGCAAAAAAATTAAGATTTTCACAATGATCCAGAAGTAATGATTGGTATCTCTTCGAAGCAAGGGTCAATAATTATTCCTCCCGTTGGGACTTTGGACACCAGTGTTGCTCAACAATCTAGAAGAAGAAACAGTAACAATTAAAGTAACAACCTTCATAAGTAAAAATCATAAACTATGATCAAATCATGATGTTCACCAAAAAGCGAGTAAAACTATGGAAATAAAACAAGAAGGAAAGAATAACAAATTTGAAGATGCAAATATAACCAATTAAATTGTGGGAGATGAAAATGATAAATGAAAATAATACAAGAAGCAGACAACAAGCCAGTGATATAAAGTCCCCAAAATAAACTTCATTTTAAGTGTATGTGGCACAGTAAGACAAGCTAGGAGACGAAGGAACAAGTATCTTCCCATAAAATGTTTATATTTCTGAAACGATCAAAAAGTACCTTCCACTTACAAACGTTTAGTATATTACATCCCAAGCATTGGTTAGGATATGTTTACTATTTGGTAACATCACCGCTGCTAAGTCGATGGCATGACATAAGATGGTGCTTTAGATATGCAAAAATAGTTTAAGGCATCTCCAGGTAGGTCTGTCCAAGTAAATACAGAGTGTAAAGAGAGAGTTCCTCGTATAAGGCCTTCATCAGTCTAGAAGCCAATGGTTTGACACGAGATGGCTCTTTAGAGGCATACTCGTTAGCCAGCAATTTGTTGGGACTACAACAGAGCACAAACGAGGGGACACCAGTCTTTTGGGGAGAGGGTCATGCTTAAGCTGATAGTTGATGTCACAACGGACCGAAGGCTAGAATTAACGAGGCAATAGACGATAAGACGGTTGATTAAATTTTCATTAACTAAATTCATCTCCCATAACAGAAAGAGATATTGAAACCTCAAAACAATTTGAAATAAAATCAAATAAATACCTGGAAAAAAAAATCAATAAAAAGGGTAAGTCATAAAATAACTAAATAAGTAAATCATGCTTCTAAATTACAGTAGCACAAGGCTTTTGAAATAATATGCATGCTCATTTCTAAACATAAGGAAACTCCATTTAAATTCATTTCAACATGCCTATCAATGTTATACATATATCATATATTTATCCTTATATTTATTCTTTCTCGTAAATAATACAACCTTCGCAAGAATCACCATCTAAAATAGTACCAATGAAAGTACTCCTTTTTCCATTTCCTTTAGTTAGATTTGTGCTTTGATAGCTTGTGATATAAGTTCCTCAAATAAACTTCATTAAAATCATAAAATGTAGATGGTGCTATTCTTTGTGACTGATCAATTGAGCTGAGATATACCATACGCAATACACTAACACAAGATTATAAGGAAATAAACTGAGTAATGGTCAAAAGTTTAAGGGAACTAACACTCATCCTTAGGTCGATTGGTTGAGGCGTTTGCCCCATCAAAGAGGCCTGAGTTAGAGGAATGGAATATAAATGTGTGTGATTTATGCTAAAACGCAAGAATTTGTGCTTTACAATTTTGGATATAAATGAACTTCGTTGAAGGTTAGATCTAGTTATTCTTTTGAACTGACGAAGTGAATTGATATATAGTGAAGAAATAAACTAACTTGTGATAGCAAAGCAACAAATTGAGTAATGCCCAAAAGCACAAGTGAACACCAGCCCGACCCTGGGCTGGTTTGTGATGGCTATGGTCCCAAGCAAGAGGTTTTGGGTTCAAAGATAGACGACGGTGCGAATGTGTGATTTGGAACTTCGACACGAGGATAGACATATTTTTCTCTATGTGATTTGTGCTTCCATGCTTCTACCTGACGTCCAAACAGATCTATAAAACTCCACCACACACTCATGCATCCCAACTTACAGCAATAATGGTTAAACAAGGAAGCAAACCCATGACGCCTATGTCATCAACTCCACCATTTTGATCCGAAATCTACATGAAGGATGAATTAGGAATCGCAAAAACGCAACAAAAAATCTCTAAAAAAAACGATTTTTCTTAAAACAACTGAGACCGAAAACAAATACACGAAAAACAAACATGCGTCGGAAGCAAGCTCAACGGAAACCAATGGGCAAAAAGAAATGGTGAGGAAACGAGGACTAGCTTACTCTCAACGCGGAGCGGGGCGGGGATCTGGATCAGATCCCGTGCAGCGTAGAAATCTTTGAAAAGTAATTAAGCGGAGAATTGGTGGAAGAAAGTGTCGGCCAATATAAAGTTACAGTAAGAGTGGATCGGAGCAATTAAAGGGAATTTATAGTGATATAGAAAGTTTCCGAGCAAGTGGTTGAAATTAATTTTAAAAAAAAAATCCGGATATTAGGATCAGATTATTACAGCCAAGGCTGTGAAAATCGGACCGGACAACGAATCGGAAGAAGGAGAGGTTCAAGGTTCGACCGGTCGAACCTGGGTCGAACAGGATGATGTAATAAATACTAATATTATTAAAAATTTATAACATTAATAGGATAATTACGTGAATTTAACATCAAATAATATAATTCTAAGAATTTAAATTATATAATTTTAATAAATTATCTCTCAATATAATTAAATTAAATTGAAATGATGAATATATTATAATATAATTATAATTTATAAAATATTTAGTTAATTATATTATATTTATGAATATCTAATAAATTAACTATAATTAATTTTTATATTTCATTATAATTATAATAAATGAGATTCTTATAATATACATTATAACAAATTAAAATTTTTAATATAATATATAAATTTATAATATTAAATTTAAAATTGTGTAATAAGAATAATATTTAATATAATATATAAATTTATATAATTAATTTATAAATATACATCATAACAAATTTATAATACAAAAATTTAAAAAAATTTGCACCCAACTAGCCCAAATTCGTGGCCCAACCAGCCCAAATTTGTGGCCCAACAAACTTAATTTAATGGCCAATAAAGCCCAAGCTCACATAGCATTCATGTACTCTTTTTTAGTCCCACATCATGAAGGAGTAAAAGATAGTTGACTTTTGGCTCTATATATAGTTCCCTCTTCTCTAACAAAACTTGTATCATGAGGTGATAACCATATATAATGGTATCAAAAATCTTATTATTTAATAAAAAAAAATATTTTTAATAAATGTAAGGAAGTAAAATATATTATTTATATTTTATTTATCATTAAAATTTTTTTTTTTAAACCGGCCGGTTCTTTTGAACCTGGACCGGTTCGCTGGTTCACCGGTTGAACCGCCAGTTCAGGCCAGTTCTCTGCGAAGCCGGTTTTTGAACTGGACCGGATCGGACAACTGGCCGGTTCACGGTTGAACCGGTTGAATCGGCCGGTCCGGTCCGGTTTTTAAAACCTGGATTACAGCTATTATTGATTTTATGCAATAAAAATTATTCTTTTATAGATATTAAATTTAAAAATTAATATAACTTAATTATTTATCTAATAATTTAAAAATAGAAATAGAGTACTAAAAAAATTTAAAAAAAAAACAAACTAACCAAACATAATGATTATTTGACGTATTTTAAATACCCCAAATAATTTGATGCATTCAATGGAATACGTCATTCTGTTTGTGTAAAATTGTTTAGCGTATTGCTACAATCATTTTAAAATTTAATTCAGTTGACTAGGATGAATGTGTCAAATGATTTGACTAGTTCTTTAGAATTAGCCAAATGATTTGGCTGGTTCTAAAATATTCATCAAATGATTTGGCACATTTTGAATGCACCAAATAATTTGGTGCATTCTTTAGCTTCTTTTTAAATTATTTTAAACACATGATCTTATTGCTAATTCAAATTAAATATCATGCTCTTATTTATAATATTCTCTAAATTACACTTTATTATTATTTTTAAAGTAATTTTTTTAGTAAAAAAAATAATTATAAAAAACTTTAATTAAATTAAGGAATAACATATAATATAAATTATACATATATATGACAAAATTAGTATTATTTGAATTATTGAATATATACTTTTTGAAATTAATTATGTTTTAAGCTATTAAAATGTGGCATAATTACAACGAGGAATGTTAGCACGATGAGTTACTATGCATGTTAAAGCACGACAACTAATAAGCCAGAAAAAAAAAATGTATAGAGAAAATCATTCACATGCCGAAATTTGACCTCACGCTAATGATCATTTTTTTAATCTAATGATGATTAATTAGAATGAATATAAAATCAGAAGTAAAGGTTTACGATTCAATAGTTTAATTGGGATTTAATCAAGATTAAACTAAATAACATAATAAATATAAGAATTATTTAAATAAGTTTTGAATGACATAATAATATATAATAATAATTTAATAATTTAGATTTGGTCCTAAAAAATAAATAAAATTCATCAACAAATAATATCTTATGGAATTTTAAAGACTCATTTTAAATATAGCTCGCATTTTATATAAATTTAATTTATATATAAACTTATAAATTTAATACAAATTATTATTAATTTATATTATATATGTAGTAATGTAGATATGGTTTACTTGTATATCTAATTTACACAATAAATTTGGATTTATATATCATTCATATTACATCATCTATTTTTAATAAATAGATAAAATTTTAATTTTCTTATGGTGTCTAATTAAATAAAAATAAATAAATGTTATTAATTATATTTATCCTATATTAACAAGTTGTTTCAGAAATAATTTGTTAGCATTGATACATAGAATATATTGATTAAATCTAAGATGTTTATAGTAACTATATGAGATTGATGTAGGCATCCATTCCCTCTTTCTTACAACGTCTGGAAACCAATCAGAACGCGCCACGTCAATGTTTTCTTCTGTATCGGTGCTTGATACCACTTCGTACCAGATGACATAGCGTGTTCTAGTTGATCTCCAGATCGTCTGTTGTCCGCACAGAATAATTTCTCCTTCTTATGCGTCATCTCTAATTACTCAAATTTTGCAACAGGCCTCTGCATTTATCCATGATATATTTTACAAGTCGTATCCTAATAAAATACATTTATATGATGATAAAATAAATTTACATATATAAAATTAAATAAAAAACCTCAGTAGTAGTTGATGTGCAGCAAAAGCGATGCAACCATCAAAATGCTTCATAATGGAACCCTTGTTTAAGAGTAAGAGGAAGCAAATATGTAGCTCTTCTACAATTCTAGCAAGCCCAAATGCATCAATAGTTCATAACATAGAGCATCAGCACTATCCCACTATAACAACCGAAACTCTTAACTATCAAGATATTGTCCGCTTTGACCTAAGAGCCTCATAATTTTATCTTGTTGATATAACTTTCCAGCAAGTCATCCATCTAGAATTGCTTCCGGAATGAACATGCTTAACTACGGAGTTTCTTAATGAAATTCCAACCACACAACAAAAGGCACCTCTATAATTAAGAGTTTAACTTTCATTTACTTAAGAGGTTTCACGCCCACAGCTTAGTGTTGACAACAATCAATATTTAAAGTTTGGGTAAAGCACCTAGCTTCTTAAAATTTATCTTTATGAAGTAACAACCGTCATCCACATTACATTAAAATCATGATGGAAACATTATTTTCTTATTCCATGTAAAAGAAAAACTAAGCGCAGCAATATCGAATAACAACATCAAGGAAGCCTTTACGATCACCCAAAAAAAAAAAAAAAACATCAAAAAATACCACAGCTATCCTTACAATTTTAACACTACTAAGCGTGCAATAAAGAAAGATCAAAAGGAAAAAATACTTGGTTTTGCCAGAGAGATATATAAGAACGAGATATCTTCATTCTTAAATCCTTGAGGTTCTCTTCCACAAGCCACAGCTTCTTCTGATTAACGAGGATGGCCTCTCCATCTTCTGGACTGGAATTTGGCTGTGCGTCCACAACTGCAAGAGATTTCCAATGCAGTGCTGATAAGTACTTGGTAATCAAGTCGAAACAGCCCGAGAATCCCGAATGATAATGAAGCAGAAGGCCTACGAATGCGATCCATCTCAAGGAGCAGATCCTCAGCACTGCATCCCTTTTTCTCAATGCTTGAGAAGAGGGTCCATGCATGAAGGAGATCATAAGTACGAGGATAAGT